>JAJOZX010009952.1:0-90000 GCA_023014485.1 Bathynomus jamesi | reverse complement strand
AACTGCAAAAAAATTGAGTTCTGACTGGAAGTAACTAGCTGGAACCAACTTTGGTGCATCCTTAATTTTATCCTATTTTGACTTGTGTATGTGAATACTGTAGCATTGAGCAATACACAGTCTTCAGTGTAATTTTTCTATGGTGACCTGCCCAGCACTTATACACAGAGTTAGCAATAAAACCTTTTTTTTTTTTTTTTTTTTCCCAAAAAAAATCTGCAGGAATGTGGGAAAAACTTTTCTAAGTGTTTAAAAAAAAGAAAAAAAAAGTGGGTTACCCACTTTGGTGCCAACCCTGCTTTATTATATGAGCATCATTACCATTATAACTGACACATTAAAACTGTAGATACTTGCTGGCTATACAGTTTCTTAATTCAGGTATAAATATTTCCTGTACACATTCACATATTTATGAGCATTATATTTTAAATATTACTTGAAAGTATGAGCTTTCAGAATTTTAAAAGTTTGGATGTCAGATTTTACAGATTCTGAATACTGTTTTTCATTCCTTTTGAGATAAATAAAAGTTTTTTATTTCATGTTTGAAAATTACTATGGAGGTTAGATTTATTGGTTATCCCAATTATGTAAATCCCATTTTTATTTTTATAGTAGATTTGGTACTGTTAGCTTTGCGCAGAACTTTGTTTTCATGTTAAAACCATTCCTAAATTAGTTTAGGTATACTTCTTTGAAAGAAAATATTAAAGCAAAATAAGAGCTTTCTAATTTGAAAATTTTGTTTTCAGTAAAATCCATCATGATTTTATCAGTATAGGGAGTGTTATTATTATTTTCAGGAGAATATTTTGTGTCCATCAGTATAATGAACTGTTAACTAAAGAGAGAGACTTTTGTTAAGGAAATTTTTTCCCATCACTCATTTGATGTCATGAGTTTAAAAATGAAAAAAGATGAAAGTGAGTGTGATCTGAAAGAAATTTATTGGAAGATTAAAGAGGTTGATATTGAAGAGGAGGTTGATATTAAAGAAGAAGAAGAAGTTGATATTAAAGAAGAAGAAGAAGTTGATATTAAAGAAGAAGAAGAAGAAGAAGTTGATATTAAAGAAGAAGAAGAAGAAGTTGATATTAAAGAAGAAGAAGAAGAAGTTGATATTAAAGAAGAAGAAGAAGAAGTTGATATTAAAGAAGAAGAAGAAGAAGTTGATATTAAAGAAGAAGAAGAAGAAGTTGATATTAGAAGAAGAAGAAGAAGTTGATATTAAAGAAGAAGAAGTTGATATTAAAGAAGAAGAAGAAGAAGTTGATATTAAAGAAGAAGAAGAAGAAGAAGAAGTTGATATTAGAAGAAGAAGAAGAAGTTGATATTAAAGAAGAAGAAGAAGTTGATATTAAAGAAGAAGAAGTTGATATTAAAGAAGAAGAAGAAGTTGATATTAAAGAAGAAGAAGTTGATATTAAAGAAGTTGATTTGTATGAAGCAAATTATTGCAAAGCAGATACAATTGGCCATGGAAATATCCGTGATGAATGGGAGGTAAGAAATAGTTATGAATAATTGTTTTTCTTGTATAATTTGTGAGTTTGCTACTCATGCCACAAGAAAAAGAAAACATATCTGTTTTGAAGTTTATTTGATTCTTTTGATGAATAGAGATTGCTCAGTAAGGTTGGTATTTTATTTATTAATACATTTATCAAAGCATTAAACTGATTAACTCATTTTTAAAGCTTCAATAGATTATAAGGCAGTTTTCTTAAATGTAGGAATAAATTGAAACAAGAAATATGTATTGAATGTGATGAAAAAAAAATTATCAGCAGTGTGATTGGATCAAAGATCAATGGATGATAGATCTTTCTAGGAGAGAAAAAAACAGACCACTGATTATGAACTCAATGTTAAGTTAACTTGTGTTTTTCTGTTTGAGTACACCTTTGCTAAAGTAAGCCATTATGATACTTGTCTGCCTCATTCTTTTAGTTATTCTCCACCACAGTAGTGAGGGGTGCTATATATTATTGTCTAACTTCTCTGTGTGAAAAAGTTGGTAGAGAGTTGTGTATAAAATCTATTTAATCATTATTTTGCAGTATCTCTTTTTCACAATAGGCTAGCATGAAAAAGGTAGATCATCTGCAGTCTACACTCAGAAATACCTCGAAAGTTGTATAAAAGCTTTATAAAATGAGGTCTCAGATTTACAGTGTATACTACATTAATAAGATGTCACTACCACATCAAGAAACAGAAATTATATGGCTTGCGTATTTTTGTTGATTTTTAACAACTTACTAAAGTCTTGTATCTTGAAGATGCTTTGAATTTGAAAAGCAAGGTATATTGATATTACAGTATATGTGATAAAGTGAATTTGTATGTTACTTTTTCAATCATTTCTAAATTTAATTTTGAAATAATTCCTGAGGAGAACTTTCCTATTTGCTTGTATTAGGGTTCCACTGAAAATTAAATGGGTTGGAATGGTTTTCTTGCAAGGTTGATTCAGTCAGGAATGTTACATGAAGTGATACCTCTGATAACTATATAAATTTACAATAATTGGTTAATTTTAAGTTGGGAGAAGAGCAAAATCCCATTATACCAAAGGGTCTGGGCCAAGCACTTTTTGGATTAATAGACTTTTAGAGGAATGTAAAAAAGGCAAATGTAATATAATAAAAAAAATTGCTGTTGAATCTATGAAAATGATACTTTAATAAATATACTATAACACATTTGTCTATTCATCATAATCTTCCACACAACTCTCTCCTTATCTTTAATGATACACAACTCAATCCTTCCTCTTCCTGTAACATTCTCTGTTTCCTTGTGATCTTTCCTGAAAAGATCATATATACTCTGTAAAACAGCTTCTTAGAGGTTCTGTGTTTTGTGCTGACTCTGCTGTTTCTTCATTCCCACTCATTTGCTGTCTCTGTAGAGGGAGGAGTTTCATTTGCTCCTGTGAGGGGTGGCTCAACTGGGTAGAGTGAACCCACAAAGCTCTATTTGACTGTGTGGAATCAATGGATTTTGGTCTCATCAATTTCCCACCTTATACTCCCCATCTTCATTTTTTCTCTCTTCACTGCAATGTTGCCTCACTCTCTCTTTACTGTTGCTACTATAACAGACATTGCTCTTCTGAACACACTAACAGCATGTTGCCTCCTTTAATGAGAGCATGCCGTACCAGACTTCCAACACATTCTCATCACTTTTCTGTCCAACTCTGTAACACAAGGGTTAATAGTATTCTCAATCTTTCATCTACTTGACTGATCACCTCTGGAACAACATTCCTCAGTCCATATTTCCTTGTGAATAGACGTGTTTTCTCGAGTGTTATCAATTGAATAAGTGGTTTTCGTTGAAGTGTTTTAAAAAAAAAAAGTGTTCTGTGCATTCTTAACTAAATTACTTCATGCTACTAATCATTCATTAACGAATATATTTCATTTATTGACGTTATTCAGTACTATATTATTTGATCAAACCAAGGCTACTGAACGTGGCTTGCCTTATTTGGTTTTCAAATCAATCAGAAAATGTGCAGTCATAAGGTTGAAATTCCCTTGGTTGCCTTTGTTGTTTTTCAAATCTATCAGAAAACGTGGGTTTTTTAAGGTTCATCTGTTTCCTTCCCACACTACCTGACCTCCAAAAGGGTCACCTACCGTGGGAAAAAAAGGATTAAGTCAGCGACCAGATAAGTTCCATTTAATACTTTTTCTTTAACATTTCTTTCGTCGGTAGCTTAATTCTATATTAATTTAGTAATAAATTTGTGTTACAAGATCCTGTTTCTGCGTTTCAAGAACGCGGTGGACCTACGTTGTAATTTATTAATTCCAAACGCTTTTTTTGTTTTTTTTTTGTTGTTTAACTAATTAAAAGCATGGCACCCCCGTCAAGTACTTGCAGTCGCTGTGAAGGGAAATTTGCTGCTTACGCGTTTACAATGGCTAATAATAATGATCATTAGTTTGCAGGTGGTGCTCAAGCATGGAAGTGCTGAGGAACGAATTAGACCGTGAGAGGCAGCCAGGGTGAGACTTGAAGAAAGCGTGATGCTCCTGACGGCAAAATTAGAATCCCTTGAGACTCCAGTTACGACCCCTCCTGCCTCAGTTTCTATTAATAATATAAATAGTAAATAGCCCTCTCTCTTCCCCTAGTTCCCAACCCTTCGTTCGAGTGCGAAATGGAGCCCCATTGAGAAAAGCAAAGCCTTGTCTACCAGTAATAACAAGCAATAAGTTTTCTGTTTTAGGGTTCGAAGATACTGATGAACCGGAAATACGACTCGTTGGTGATTCCATTGTTCGAGGGCAGCTCGAGGAATTCTGTGGGAGAAACCCTCGTCGTAGGCGCCGTTACTGCTACCCTGGTGCAAGGGTGGAGGATATAACTAATGTTGACCATTTTACAGACAGTACCGCCGAGGACACAACGTATGTTATTCATGTCGGTACTAATAACGTTTTAAATTCTAGATCGGAAGAACTGCTGGCTAGGTACAGGACTTATTAGAGCGATTAAGGAGAAACTAATAAGATTGTTTTAACAGGTATACTTCCTCGAATTATCCAACGAAGCGATTTCTACAGCAAGGCGACCTATATTAACAATAACCTAAAGTCTCTTTGCCAACAGGAGGAGTGCATTTTGCAATTTTTGGAACAGTTTCTACGGCAGGAGGACTTGTTCCTCGAAGATGGACTTCATCTTAATGAAGTTGGAGCTGCGCGTTTAGGAAGACTATTTCATAATACTCTCTCTTCTTTTCAGGCTGCCATAACCCGAATGGTCCCAGCGTAAATTCCACAAATTTCCCCCGCGCTCGCGAAGGTGTCGCAATTACAAACAATTTGAAGGTTCTATCCTTAAATGCTCGTAGCCTACGAAATAAAATAAACAAATTTTTTTCTTTAATTGCTTGTAAAGACTATGATTTAATTGCGATAAATGAATCGTGGCTTAGCACTGAAACACGTGACTTTGTAGGGGAGTATCAAATTAAAGGTTATAGACTTTTTGTTAAAAACAGAACAGGTAGGCGAGGAGGCGGTGTTATGTTGTATATCAAAGATAATATTGCGAACGTTATAGAAGTAAAGCACTCAATTCGACTATAGCAGAACTTAAATTGAACGATTTCAAACTTCTTGTTGCGGTTATATATAGGCCCCCAAATCAAACAGCTGATACGGACGAAGCATTATATCATGAACTAAAAAGAATAATCGGTAGTGAGCAGGCTTTTGTTATGGGTGACTTTAATTGCGCCAACGTGAATTATGATACAATGCAGGGAGACGCGGAAGGTAATCGTTTAGTTAATTTTCTCGAGGATAGTTTTCTTATTCAAAAGGTTGGGGAACCTACGAGGTTGGACAGTATTTTAGATTTAGTACTAACTACGGATGATAGGCTAATTACTGATCTTCAAGTAATAGAACCGTTGAGCAATAGCAATCACAATATGGTAGAGTTTGTCCTCTCAGTAAGTCACTCGAAGCCAACTAACTCGACTAAAATTCCTAACTTCCAGCACGCAGACTTTAGTAAATTTCGAAATAAATTTTCACATGTCAATTGGGAAAACGTAATGGGGAACTCCAACGCAAAACTAATGTGGGAATCGTTCGTAATGGTATTTAGGATTATAAATGAGGAATGTGTACCGTACAAAATTAAGCGTGCGAAAGTAAACAACAAGCCCTTGTGGTTTACTTGTAGAGTAGGAGACATTATAAAGAGTAGAGATAGGGCTTATAGGCTATATAAGTGCGATAAAGATAATCTGTTGTTACGAAACAACGACATATCTCTAAGGCGTGAAGCTAAAAGTGTAATAAAAAAGTCAAAACGCGAATTTGAAATCTCCATAGCTCGTGATGGTAAAGAAAACCCCAAGCGATTCTTTCAATACATCAATAATAGAAATCCAGTAAAAAGTGTAAATGGAGATCTAGTCTCTGAAAACAAGGAAATGGCTACCTTGCTAAACGAATTTTTTACGTCAGTTTTTACTATAGAAGATGTAACGAATATCCCTACGGTCATAGACATAATACCTTTTGATAATGGTAATATTTTGGATAATATTGTCGTTAGTGAAGGGGAAGTAATGCGCTATATTGATAAAATGAAAATGGGTAAATCACCAGGTCCGGATTCCATATATCTAAAAGAATTAAAAGATAGCATTGTTGTGCCGCTAACAAAGATTTTTAATGCGTCTATTTCTGAGGGGTGCGTACCAGATAATTTCAAGTTAGCAAACGTAACACCTATCTTTAAGAAAGGCAATAAAGGTGCGGTGGGAAATTATAGGCCAATCAGTTTAACGTCTGTTGTAGGTAAGCTTTTGGAATCAATAATTAGGGATCGTATAGTCGAACACTTAGAATACCATAAACTTGTTAGAAATACGCAGCACAGATTTAGGCGAAACAAATCTGCTTAACTAATCTTTTAGAATTTTTCCAAAGCGTGGTTGACATTTATGATAGACATCGGGCGGTTGATGTAGTGTATTTAGATTTTCAAAAAGCGTTTGGCCCGTGCCGCACAAAAGACTCATTGAAAAAACTAAGGCTCATGGAATCAGGGGTGTAGTAATAAATTGGCTAGAAGAGTGGTTGCGAGGCAGGAAACAGAGGGTGGTCATTGATGGAGCGGAGTCGTGCTGGGCTAATGTAGCGAGTGGCGTTCCTCAGGGTTCTGTATTGGGCCCCTTGCTTTTTCTTATATATATTAACGATTTAGATGTCGGCCTAGTCAGTACAGTTTCAAAGTTTGCGGATGACACGAAGCTGGGTGGTAGGGCGATTAATGACGAAGATAGAGGTAAAATTCAGGAAAATCTGAATAAAATCGTTGATTGGTCAGTCACATGGCAAATGAGATTTAACATTGATAAGTGCAAAATTTTGCATATAGGTTCGCGTAATGGTAAATTTGCGTATAGTATGTCAGGGAAAGATTTAACAAGCGTAGAGCAGGAAAAAGATTTAGGAGTTATAGTCACTGGTGATTTAAAAGTAGTGAAACAAAGTACAGCAGCGGTCAATAAGGCGAACAAAGTGTTAGGTTTTATAGCTCGAAATTTGAGTAAAATCGCGCGATATTATAGTTCCACTTTATAAATCATTAGTTAGACCCCATTTGGAGTACGCGGTCCAATTTGGAATCCGTATATGCGCAAAGATATAGACAAAATCGAAAGAGTTCAAAGACGAGCAACTAAGATGATTCCGTCGCTTAGGTCAAAGTCGTACGAGGATAGGCTTAAGGAGTTAAAATTGACAACACTCGAGACCAGGAGGTTAAGGGGTGATCTAATCCAGGTTTTTAAAATTATGAATGGGTTCGATAACGTAGATAGAGATAGCTTTTCGAAATATCTCAATATAATAGGACTAGAAATAACGGGTGTAAGTTGACAAGTAGAAGGTTCGAGACAGCAGTTGCGAAAAACTTTTTTACGCATAGAATAGTAAATAGCTGGATTAGTTTGCCGGTAGAAGTAATTAGTAGCACATCTATAAACATGTTTAAAAATCGATTAGACGCATATGTTGATAGAAAGGGTATATTTTAAGGTAGTAAAATTAAGGCTTTCTGGGGATAGATCCCACAGCTCAACACAAGTGTTGTGGTATATAGGGAGGCAGCGTCTTGGGTTAGGGGATACTCTCTGTCCTTACACCCCATTTAAAGAGATTCCTCTGCCGAGCGGTGCCCCCCATAGTACTGTGAGGTATTGAAAAACTCATGATCTTCACTTGCCCCACAAACACCTTTAAATGGGAGACCCAAAATGGGTGCACACACATTTCTACATTACTGTACAGTCTTTACAGCAACACCTACTCTTTTTCTCATAAGTGTATATATTGTAATGTATATGATTGTAAATTTTGACTTGGTCCACTATCGATATAGACCGTGACTTGATGGATACCGTAATGAAATTGACTGGATTCTTTGGATCTGATATATTTGCATGTCCTTTATAAATAGATATAGAGTAACATATTTGTGGATAGTAGTCCATTATGACTTGATCCTCTGGATCAGAGATTCTATCTTTAGTTTTAAATCGCTAATTAATTAGTTTTAAATTGATAAGTATTTAGTTTCGTAAAAATTGGTTGTTGCCAATTTACCGGCAGTTTTTACATAAATTTCTTATGTTCTTGTGGTTCGGAACCCACGTAAAATTGTAGGTCCCCTCCGCCACCACGGAGGACATACACAATACACGAACACAGTTAGGTAGACCAGCCATGAGTGGATCCTAGGGTCTTTCTTGGTCTGAAACATTATAACATATCTTGACCTTCTATTTTTGAGGTGTTACTTGTCCAAACATTGCAAAAACTCTGGACTTCTTTGATTTTGGCACTCTTGTGGGGAAAGGGGGGAGTATTTTACAGGCACCCCCCCCCCCCCCCCCCCCTGTATCAATAAAAAGAATTGGACTTAATCTGAAGGATAGAGCTTTGGCTCTTAACTCTGAGTTTAGATTTCAGTAATTAAGATGGTTTCTATGCGTTTACCTTTATAGGATAATGGGCAGGACCTAAAAATCTATTGGGACATTCCACATCAAGTGTACACACTAGGGTAGTCCAAAACACATGAAAATTAAAAATATTTCTCATGACATTTGCCCATATTCCACAACCACTAATGATGATGGAAATAAAAAACTGGATCAATTCGTGCATATTTAGAGGTGGCGCAACTCGAAGCCTTAGTATCATTATACAGTTTGGGGTGGCAAATTTCTTCAAACTTGCACCACCCTTAAATATTAATAGAGTTAGCTCAAAATCCAGTCTGAGGTCTTTTTCCATATAAGGAATAGGAAAATACATCAGGAGCTCTTATTTGTGCATTTTAATTTTTTACCATATACCGTATGTGTGGCTCACCCTAATATATATATCCAGTGAGGCCTTGCATAACGAATTTAATTCGTTCCAGAAGGTCATTCGTTAATTGAAAAATTCATTATGCAATGCATTAGTTCAATGGGATTTTCAGTAATTCGTTCCAGAGCCCAAATTTTGACCCTTTTTGCGCTTGTTTACCCATTTTTTAAAGGTTTTTTAGTGTAATGTGTTCTTATTGTTATATTAATGTTATTCTATGTATATATTTTAAATAAACATGCTAAATAAATAAATTAAACACAGTTAAAAATAAAAATATTTTTATTTACCTTGGTCTTGGAGGTGATGAGCTTGAGTGGGCTGGAGATGAGGCTTGGAGGAGGATGGAATTAATGGTTTCTGGAAGGAGAATCTCCTTCCATTAGGACATCTGGGAGGTCAAATGATTCTCTCCTGGGTGTCCTATTGCCAGTTGGACCTGGTTGAGGGTCATCAGGATCAACCACATCCAAAGATGATGATGAAGTTGAAGCAGTGAGGGCTGTTGTAGTCTTGAAGTAGCTGTAAATTTTTCTGTTCTTTTTGCTTTCTGCAAATTCCCTGAAATATGGCAGGACTTTGTCTTTGAAATGACAGATAGCAAGCTCAGTAACTTCAACATTAGGGTGCTTGCTTGCAATGGCCTTCACCTTGCCCCAATGTAACATTAATTCTTTGACTTCAGCAGAAGTTATTTTCTCTTCTGTTTCATCATCCTCCTCACCAGCATCTGACCCTGACTCTGATTCCTTGGCCAACTCCAGAAGATCTTGTGCAGTCAACTCCTTTCCATGGTCTGCAAGAAGTTCTTCAACGTCCTCTTGATTGACTTCAAGGCCCATGTCTTGACCCAACTGGACAATTTCAGCCTCTACATTTGGTTCATCTGTTTGAAAACCTTCAAAATCATGCACAGCAGATGGTCACAACTTCTTCCAGGCAGAGTTCATGCAAATTGTTGAGACTTCTCTCCATGCTCTCACAACATTCTTGACAGCCTCCAAAATGTTGTAATGCTGCTTCCAGAACTGTGCTAAGGTTACAGAATCCTCACTGGAGGTTGCATTATGGCACTGAGCAAACATGAACTTCATGTATAGCTTCTTGAAGTTTGAAATAACCTGCTGGTCCATAGGTTGGAGCAGTGATGTTGTGTTTGGAGGCAGATATTTCACAGTAATGAAGCTGAAACTTGTCTTGACAATTTTGTCCAGATCTGGGTCATGGGCCTTAGCATTGTCAAGAAGCAATAAGACCTTTAAAGGAAGTTTATTGGTCTCCAGGTATTTTTGCACTGTATTTTTTTAGTGATAAAAACAGAGGAGGCCCAGTCTCCCATGCCTCCTCTGAGATTATATATATATATATATATAACGTAAAGAACGACGCTTGTATAGGAGATATTCCGCGCAAGACGAGAGAGAGAAAATGGAACAAATGAAAAAATGAAGTACCACCTGGGAATCGAACCCGGATCTTCCGATTGCCGGTCAGACGCGATACCATTACACCATGGACTCCACTCTTCCAAATGCCGTAATTCTTCTACATACTCGCAGAAACCAATGCCCCAAGGGGGCACCTCCCGCATGCCGTAACATTATATACATTCAACTGCAAAGAACACGCAGTATAAATAACGTAAGAACGACGCTTGTATAGGAGATATTCCGCGCAAGAGAGAGAGAGAGAAAACGGAACAAATGAAAAAATGAAGTACCACCTGGGAATCGAACCGGGATCTTCCGATTGCCAGTCAGACGCGATACCATTACACCATGGACTCCACTCTTCCAAATGCCGTAATTCTTCTACATACTCGCAGAAACCAATGCCCCAAGGGGGCACCTCCCGCATGCCGTAACATTATATACATTCAACTGCAAAGAACACGCAGTATAAATAACGTAAAGAACGACGCTTGTATAGGAGATATTCCGCGCAAGACGAGAGAGAGAAAACGGAACAAATGAAAAAATGAAGTACCATTTGTTCCATTTGTTCCGTTTTCTCTCTCTCGTCTTGCGCGGAATATCTCCTATACAAGCGTCGTTCTTTACGTTATTTATACTGCGTGTTCTTTGCAGTTGAATGTATATAATGTTACGGCATGCGGGAGGTGCCCCCTTGGGGCATTGGTTTCTGCGAGTATGTAGAAGAATTACGGCATTTGGAAGAGTGGAGTCCATGGTGTAATGGTATCGCGTCTGACCGGCAATCGGAAGATCCCGGGTTCGATTCCCAGGTGGTACTTCATTTTTTCATTTGTTCCGTTTTCTCTCTCTCGTCTTGCGCGGAATATCTCCTATACAAGCATCGTTCTTTACGTTATTTATACTGCGTGTTCTTTGCAGTTGAATGTATATAATGTTACGGCATGCGGGAGGTGCCCCCTTGGGGCATTGGTTTCTGCGAGTATGTAGAAGAATTACGGCATTTGGAAGAGTGGAGTCCATGGTGTAATGGTATCGCGTCTGACCGGCAATCGGAAGATCCCGGGTTCGATTCCCAGGTGGTACTTCATTTTTTCATTTGTTCCGTTTTCTCTCTCTCGTCTTGCGCGGAATATCTCCTATACAAGCGTCGTTCTTTACGTTATTTATACTGCGTGTTCTTTGCAGTTGAATGTATATAATGTTACGGCATGCGGGAGGTGCCCCCTTGGGGCATTGGTTTCTGCGAGTATGTAGAAGAATTACGGCATTTGGAAGAGTGGAGTCCATGGTGTAATGGTATCGCGTCTGACCGGCAATCGGAAGATCCCGGGTTCGATTCCCAGGTGGTACTTCATTTTTTCATTTGTTCCGTTTTCTCTCTCTCGTCTTGCGCGGAATATCTCCTATACAAGCGTCGTTCTTTACGTTATTTATACTGCGTGTTCTTTGCAGTTGAATGTATATAATGTTACGGCATGCGGGAGGTGCCCCCTTGGGGCATTGGTTTCTGCGAGTATGTAGAAGAATTACGGCATTTGGAAGAGTGGAGTCCATGGTGTAATGGTATCGCGTCTGACCGGCAATCGGAAGATCCCGGGTTCGATTCCCAGGTGGTACTTCATTTTTTCATTTGTTCCGTTTTCTCTCTCTCATCTTGCGCGGAATATCTCCTATACAAGCGTCGTTCTTTACGTTATTTATACTGCGTGTTCTTTGCAGTTGAATGTATATATATATATATACACAGGGTGTCCCATAAGTAGTGATATTAAAAAACCTTTTTTTTTTTTATGTCCATGTTTTTTTTTATTTTTTGTCGTTTTTTTTGTTTTTTATTGTTTTTTTGTTTTTTTCATTTTTTTTATAATTAATCTAGATATTGCCAAGTTAATTATAAGGTATACTTTTGCAATGATATATATTATAAAAATAAATAAATAAATAATAAAATAGGCCATATGGTACCAGTATAGAATGCCCTTTTCAGCCTATTTACAGAAAAAAACTGGCCTCTTTCTTGCACTGAAAGTCTTGTATCTTGAGATCTGTTAAACTTGCGAGAACACTGGCTGGGAGCTGACTGCCCATTGTCCAACCTTTCCAGGACTCTCCCATCCATGCCTCGGATTTGAATCTCCCACTTAACTATCCTTTAGACCAGCGATGACATATTTTCCCCCCGAGACCATCCATATATATATGCACATACACCCATATACATATATACCAATATATACATAAATACTTATATACACATATTTATATCTATTATATACCCCATACATACGCATACATCCAGAATTCCAGATACATACGCGCGCACACACACACACACACTCATATATACCTACACAAACTCATACACCTCTATTTCGCCCTTTCATTACCTCCGAGATCATTTAGCACATATAGTAATATCCATACAGCCAAAAGAAACTGATTAAGCACAGACAGAGCAGCAAAGCTTGTATTTATATCCCAAAATGCAAAATTCCAAGAAAGTGAAGTAAAACATGGTGCTACATTGGCTTCGTCAACATCCAAATCTGCAATAAGTACCAGTACCTGTGATATTGAAACTATATGCTCTAATCAATCTAGTGATAATGATTCTTCAATGGAAATAGAATCAGATAATGAAAGTTAAACAGCATTAGGTTAACACAAAGGTTAAAGAAAGATGAATATTTTTATTTTTTTATTTGGAATATATATATACACACACTGGTATTCTTGCCAATCACAATTATATATATTGTTTTATACCAGTATTATGTATTTTTTATTATGTATATTATACCAGTACCTGTGATATTGAAACTAGCATATATGCTCTACCCAATCTAGTGGTGATTCTTCCATGGAAATGAAGGTTAAAACAACATTAGGTTAACAAAAAGGTTCAAAAAAAGGTGAATATTTTCCTTTTCTATCTGGAATATATATACTGGTACTCTTGCCAATCACAATTATGTATATTGTTTGAAACGAGGAAGAATGTTTTATGTTCTAGTTAAAAAATATATATACATATAAAAATGAGGGTTTGTTTTTCCTTTCTATTATATACTTTTTGCGTGATTCAATTTTTCTAAAAGATGACTATATAGTATATATACTAGGTATAACCGTATAAGCATGGTAGTATAGTAAATTATAGGTAATACTATATACTTATTAGATTAAAGGAAGAAAAATATGGAATAAGTTTAAAACAATAAAAAACAAAAAAAACAGACTACCTTCGTTTTAAACAAAAAAAAATGACAAAAAAAATGACACAATAAAAAATGACTCACATCACTACCCATAAGTCCAGCATCATAGGAAAAATAATAAAAAAAGGCAAAACAAAAGCTTTTATTTACAGAACGTGCTCAATATGTCCACCATTGTTTTCAATGCACAAATTCAGACGTGATACCCAGTCAGCAAGCACACGGTGAATGATGTCAGGAGTAATGGTGTTACATGCCCCAATAATGCGCTGCTGCAAATGTTCAACACTCCTAATTTTCTCTGCGTATACCAGCTCTTTCAAGTGGCCCCAGAGACAAAAATCTAGTGGCGTGAGATCCGGGCTTCTAGCTAGCCATTCCACAGGCCCTCGATGTCCTATCCAATGACCAGGGAATTGTTGGTACAGGTATTCCCCTACTTGGGTGCTGTAATGTGCAGGAGTGCTGTCTTGCTGGAACCATGTTGGTGAATTTCCTTCTTCATTCAAGACACTGGGAAATGCTTCTTCCTTGAGCATATTTAGGTAGGTGCCTCCAGTGACATGTTCATCGAAAAAGAGGGGGGCCTATGATGCGATCCTTCCAAATGCCACACCATACCATCACCCGAGATGCACCTTGTTCCTTTGAAAAGCTATACAGTGAGGGTTGTTTTGAGACCAGCAGCGGCCTCTCTCTGACTCTGATTTCTTATGAGTAGAATTATCTGGATTCGTTCTTCCTTGCTCACAGACATTATGGCCTGTAGAAAGAGAAAAATATGAATTATGTTTGTAGAAATAGAAAAATATGAATTTCTCCTATGATGCCGGACTTTTGGGACACCCTGTATATATATATATATATATATATATATATATATATATATATATATATATATATATATATATGTATATATGATAGATTGCTATCAGTTGACAACAGTCATGTCATTAGAAACTGTCTTTATGTACTATTATAATTTTTTAAAATTAAATATAATTTTATTTTTAATTTATTTCAGTTTATTTCTGTCATTTTACTCAAAGAAAGGGCAAAAAATAGGACAATCTATTATCCCTGTGGCCATAGATGACAGTGATGCAGACATTGAAGAAGATGGCGATGTTGCTGACCCAGACTTCTTACAAAAATTCATCCTCTGATGAGGAAGGTGCAAATGAAGATGCAACACCCACTTCCAAACGTCGTAGAGGTGAGTATATATATATATTAGGGTGACACTTATTTTCGAAAGTTTGAATTTTTATCGGGACGGGCGCGTTTCTGGTTCCATTTTGTCAAAAAATATCGTGTGTAAAATATTTTTGAAATAAAACAATATTTAGAACTGCCTCAATACGGTCAAAGTTTGTATATTTTCTCGAAAAGTAGAAATTTTAGATCATGATGTTCTATGCCTCTAGCAAATAAAATATCACTTCTAGTTTGTTCAAGCTACTAATCTTGACCTAAAACATATAACTGGACTTCATACTTTCAACTCTAGGTCCCCCTCAACTCGAGTATTAGCCCCTCAAGGGGTGGGGGTATCATGGGCGCCCATCTCCCTCTCATTGTTGCCTACTTTGCAGAGGTCACGGTGGATTTGCGGGCGGTTGGGAAGTCACAGCGGTGCTTCTCGACCACTTGTAAGAGGAACTGCCTTTGGTCTTCACTCTTGGTAAGGGCCAGGTTGAAAGACTGCATCAACGCCACCCCGCGCTCCGCGAAGTCATTGACAACTTGAAGGGCCTGGACTCGGCGGGATGCGGCGATGAAGGCTGGGTCCGTCCGCCACTCCTCCGGATCCTTGAGCAGGAAGGCGGTGCTGATGTCCAGAACCTTGAAGAACTCCTTTGATGTAGTCGTTGTGAACTTGGCCAATGTATTGTTGGCGATTGAGGCGGTGGACAGGTCACATTGATACGCCGTGGGGGATCCTCCGATCCTTCCTCTTCTTCCATCGCTTTAATCATCTCCCGCTTTGTCGCCAAGTCGATACCCTCGTCGAAGATGGCCAGGGTGACGAGGCGCTCGCTCAAGTACCATAGGTGCCTGGCGAAGACTGTCGCCGTCGCCTTGGCCACCGCTGAGTCCGGATAATAGACGAGGGCCTTGAGCAGCGCGAGGTCCGCGGCTGGGGCCGTTGCCGGGAGCGGCGCTTTGTACCAGGCCGTCACGTAGATGGACACGGCGAAGATGGTGAATCGCCGGATTCCAGCCGCTTCGCCTGACGACATCTGAAACTGTTCCCGGAACAGGAACAGTTTGATGGCATAGATGACTTTTGCCATCCAGCGCGCGCGATGGAAGGCGCCGGGACGAGCGAACCGGGCACCCCGCTTGTTCGGACCGCCCAGCACAATTACAGAGAGCTCCAGAAGTTCCCTGTAGTCATCACGTGGATGTTGACCATCGAGGAGGCGGCTGAATTCGATCAGCAGGTCGTCGCGGGCGTCCTTCAGGTGCTGCGGCATGGTTCCATCCTCGAAGGGCTTCGCTTTGGTTTGATCGATGAAGTCCCACTGGGCGGCGAATCGTTTGAACAGGAGGATGTCAGGACCAGTAGAGGGACCGAGGCACGCCGTGAATGCCTTCTCGCACACCAGTTCGTGGATGTGGTGGCGGCAAGCCAAATGAAGCACTGTCTTCTCGAGTTTCTGCTCAATGATATAGCAAGCTCCTCCTGAGAGTCCTGTGTTTGAGGCGGTGGTGTCAAAAGAGAGGGCACAGATCCGTCCCTTGATGTCCCAATCCTCGAGGGCAGAGAGGACGGCTTCCGCCATGGCGCGGCCGGTGCCGTCGGGGAGGCTGGGCACAGCCAGAAGCTTGTCGACGTTCTCCCCAGACACCAGAACTGGAAGGCGATCTTCAGCAGGGCCTCCGTCAGCCGCTGGTACGATTTTCCCGTCCCAGTGAACGGTCAGCGGCACAGTAGGATGGAAGGCTGCCTTCATTTCCGCTGCTGCCATAGCACGGAACTTTGCTCGGTCGCGGCGGGAGGATTCGCGGTTCAAGACCAGCTCCTCAGGGTCGTGGCCCAAGCTCCTCGCAGCCGCCGACAGCAAAAAAACACCTTCTCGGTCGGTAAGTTTCGTCCGATCCATCGCTGCGGAGAGATCAGGGGTGATCATCTTTTTCGACGCGCGGAATCGCTTGGGTGGTAAAGGGGTCGTAGATGCTTCTGCATTCGACGTGGACGGGCCCGGGAGAGAGAGCTCTTCCTCTTCTTCTCGGCGACGACGCCGTGTCGGTGACCGAGTCGGGCTGCTTGCACCTGAGCTGGAGCTCGATGCCAGTTCGACGAGTTCTTCTCGGCTCTCTCTGTTCGCCCTTTCATCATCTTGCCGGCGGCTCCTTTCCGCTTCCTGTCTCCTCGCACGCTCCTCCTCAGTGTGCAGCGTCATGTCACGTGTGGAGGAGATGCGGCCGCGCCGCACCTCGGCCCTTTGTCCCGTCAGGAACTCCCTGTCCTCTTCGATTGTGATCATCGACATCGCCTGTTCGTGTGCGATGTCGAAGAGGCGGTCAAGGGATGAGAGGAACTCGGCCTCGTTCCTGATTTGGGTCACAGTGCGCCGTTTCGAGTTCTTGTTCAGAGCCCGCCACTTCTCGTACATTCGGAGAACCTTGTCCCTTGCGCGTTGGTCTTTCTGCGTAGGAATACGGGACCGCTCCCAGAATTCCTTGACTGCGGTCACTGTCTCAGCGGCTGCTTCCTTGATCGGCTTCTTGACGTCAAGGTGAAGGTGGAAAAAGTACTGAAGCGCCTGCTTTCCCGTAGGCAGCGTGCTTCCTGTGATGCTGTGGTCCACGGTCCCCAGGAGATAGACTGCTGTTTTAGATCTTGTTGCCGAAGCCATCACGTCGTTTCAGAACTCACTGAAAAAGAGAATGAAACACTGTTAGTGTTGGCAAAACTCATCCCAACCCATTTTCTTCTTAGAATAACATGTTCTTTCGCCTGTATCAATATTTGGATAAACTCGTGTTACACCCTGTATAATACCTCAGTTTAGTCTTCTGTACACCAGTGCGGAAGACTAAACCAACGACTCTGACCGTCCGTCTGTCTGTCTGTTATCATTTTTCAACTCAGAAACTACAGCAGCTATCGAAACGAAAACTGACATGATAACAGAACGCCATGAGTACTTTTCGACAAAAAGTATAAACTTTGACCTCGTTGAGGCAGTTCTAATTATTATTTTATTTCAAAAATATTTTACACACAATGTTTTTAGACGGAATGACACCAGAAATGCGCCCGTCCTGATAGAAATTCCCAAAAAATGAAAAACACCCCAAATAAGTGGCACCCTAATATATATATATATATATATATATGCATGAAATTCTTTAATTGCCTGGCTGATTTTATCAAATTGCTATTACCTAAGTAGCTGTTTTACTTCATATAATGTAAAATAGGTATATTATGAAATGGTTCTGTGCTTTCAGAATCAAATAGTCAAATAAAGCATAATATATATATATATATATATATATATATATACTTTTAGTTTCAAGAGTGAGAGAAGGATTGATGTTGGAAGACCCAGAAGAGGAAGTAGAAGATGAGGAAGTAGAAGATGAGGAAGCAGAAGAAACGTCCAGAGCTACTCTTCATGATGCTTTATTTTGGCAGAAAGACAAACAATCCTCCTCTACCAGTCTACAATCATGTGAAGCCCACCCATGTTATGGCACCATTTGAGTGTTTTACATCCTTTATTAGTACTGATGTAATTGAACATATTGTGTATCAAACTAATCTATGCTAAACAAAAGGACAAACGCATCTTTCTCTACTAATTATGATGAAGTTGTTAATTTTATTGGCATTTTAGTGTACATGGGAGTTGTAGAATGTCCTTCCTTAGAGAATTATTGGACCTCAGAGACTAGGATACCTCAGGTTGCCACTGTCATGTCATCTAAGCGTTTTAAGTTGCTTCGTAACCTTATCCACATGAATGACAATGAAAAAATCTCAGGTTCCACTGATAGGTTCTATAAGATCAGGCCCATATTTGACTTTATAAGAAAGGAATTTCTTAAAATACCACATATGCCAAAGCAATCTATGGATGAGGTTATGGTTGGCTATAAAGGAAAAACTGCAGGTAATCTGAGACAGTACATAAAAACAAAGCCTGATAAATAGGGGTTTAAGTTGTTTTGCTGAGCTAGCGATGATGGCATAATACATAACATACTTATGTATCAAGAGGAAACTACTTTTGCTGTCCATCCTGTCTCACTGTCACAAAAGGAACAGGAGATGCCTATGAGTAGTAAAGTTGTCATTGTTCTTGCAAAAACTATGAATGCTCAATGTACAACATCTATATATGCTGACAACTTCTTCACACGTATTCAGTTGGTCCAGTACCTCAGAGATAATTTTAATTGTAGATATACAGGAACTGCAAGGGAGAATAGAATAGGTAGCCCCAATCTGATGCCTTCCAAGGAAATGATGAAAAAACACACTCCCAGAGGTGCACTCGATTATAAGTCTAGTAATGGTATATTAGCTGTAAAATGGAAGGACAATAAAATAGTAACGCTGCTTACAGATGACATAGGCATAGAACCAATGACAGTAGTGCAGAGGTATTGCAAGGAGAGTAAAGAAAAGAGAGAGATAGCTTGTCCAAGTGTCATAAAGAACTATAATGCTCATATGGGAGGAATTGACAAAAGTGACATGCTAGTACATTTGTACAGGACATCAATGAAGGCAAAGCGGTGGTACCTAAGGCTTTTTCCATATGCAATAGATCTTTGCATTGTAAATGCCTGGCTTTTGTATAGATGTGATTGTAATGCACTCAGAGAGAAGTTCCTAAGCTTAAAGAAATTTAGATTGAATGTGTGTCAATTTGCAAGGAGAAACAAACCAATGCTGGCAAGGTCCCTAAGATCTCCTCTGCAGTCTATCTCTATAAATGGCAGTTTTCAGATGCCTACTGCCATTAGGGGCCAGAGAACTGCAACCCCTGATGAGAGTGTAAAGTGGGACTATACTAAGTTCCATGCACCAATGTATGTAGAAAGGCAAACATGCAAGTTTTGTAGCAAAAAAGAAAATATAATTAGATTAAATATTGCTTGTTCAGTTTGTAAGGTTCATCTCTGTTGTAACAATTCCAGGAACTGTTTTGTTCAGTACCATATGATGCACATAGTAGGTTGATTGTCATTGACATAACAATATGGGAATTATTTTAGTACATGTGTGTTTTCTTGTGTTCTACATTATGGAAATAAATATTATGAAATCATATTGTATGTTTTATTCAACATAGTCGCTGCCCAATTATTAAAAAAATGACCACCACATTCAGGCCAAGTGCCCATATTTAGTCAAGCGTGACTCTCGGGAACTTGGGCGGGTGACCATATTTGATCACTTCAATATATATAGTATTTATCAGCCAAATTTTTTAACATTTTAAAAAATGTATCTAAATAAAAATGTCTTAGAATTTGGTGTATTTTAGGATTATTCCTGCAAAATTTTGATACATGAAAGATTATCATGCTTGCCCAGTAAAGGGTTAAAAAATAATGAAGTTTGATTTTTCTTTTTGGTAAGAAAACTTGTTCCCATTTCAAGCTTACTTTACTAAACTAAATATTTTTCTGACTGCTCTGTGCATGATCATCTCTGAACCAGTTACTAATAAATTAAATTTTACTTCCACAGCATTTAGATATGTTAGGAATATGTCCCAAAATGATTTTAATCAATATAGAATTTTTAAAATTTGTATCGAAGAGGGTTAATATATTTTGCCATAGTAGTAAATATAAGGCAAACTTAAGCTACAGAAGCTCAAGGGCATCAGTACCTCCCAGTTATGTGGTAGGAATGGGCAGACTTGAGCCACACACAGATACACACATTTATCAAACCAGCCCTTAACTCATTTGCTCACATAGACAAGACAAAAGTATAGGTTGTCTGCAAATCCTTTACAGTACAAGATCACTTTAGGGCAGGGGTGGCCAACCTTTTTTTGATGCGTGCCATTTTTAGGTTAGGTTTAATTCGGATGCGGCAAAAAAAAATTGTGAAAAAATTACTAATAACTTGTAAGTAAAAATAAAATATATAATATTTACCTTAAATAGAAATATAATGTGAAAAATATTTACCTTAATGAGATTTTTGATGTTGCTTTGACTTTACCAACTTAAAAATATTTGGATTTAAGTCTGTTGTAGGAAGCTGATTTTAATATTTAGTCTTAGAAGTGAAAATTTAGCACAATTCATACTAGACCTCGATGCACCACTTCAAAGTATCTGATGTGCCACAGTTGGCCACCCCTGCTTTAGGGTGTAGAAGTTCTTAGAAATTAGTTGATGTAGAACTAATCATCCATGAATTATTCAAGAATATTTTAATGAAACCATTGAATTTTTTTTTAAATTAATAGTAAAAAGAATGGTGTAGAAAGAACGCAGTAAACTGCAGAATTAAAAAAATTGTTTTTATTTTGATCAATGATAAGTTTGTTTGCATTCTTTGTAGCAGGAAAAATATGAAGCATAAATATTATGGTTTTAGATAAGTAACGCTTAAAAATCAAATTTTCCAACTAGACTAATTTTATACAAATCATTTTCAGCATTCCAGACCAAACCAGAACCCCATAGCAAACTTAGAACTCAAAACAACAAAGTCTTTACTTAATTTCAAAAGTCATTTAAGAGTTCATACTAGAGAAAAACCTTTTAAATGTGATATTTGTTCTTACGCTACAATATGGAAAAGTCGTCTTCGAGAGCATTCAAGAGTTCATACTGGAGAAAAACCTTTTAAATGTGGTATTTGTTCTTACACTGCAGCACAGAAAAGTACTCTTCAAAGGCATTTAGGAGTTCATAGTGGAGAAAAACCTTTTAAATGTGGTATTTGTTCTTACACTACAGTATGTAAAAGTCATCTTCGAGAGCATTTAAGAGTTCATACTAGAGAAAAACCTTTTAAATGTGATATTTGTTCTTACACTACAGCATGGAAAAGTCATCTTCGAGAGCATTTAAGAGTTCATACTGGAGAAAAACCTTTTAAATGTGGTATTTGTTCTTATACTGCAGCACAGAAAAGTACTCTTCAAAAGCATTTAGGAGTTCATAGTGGAGAAAAACCTTTTAAATGTGATATTTGTTCTTACACTACAGCATGGAAAAGGTGTCTTCAAGAGCATTTAAAAATTCATAGTGGAGAAAAACCTTTTAGATGTGATATTTGTTCTTATACTACAGCATGGAAAAATACTCTTCAAAAGCATTTAAAAGTTCATACTGGAGAAAATAATAAGTAATAATGACAGGTGTAGATTGTCATGTTGAGGTGGAAAGTGTTGGCCATCTAATATCAGGCTGTAGGGTGCTCATGGCAGATGGGTACTATACAGCTAGACACTATAAAATTTGCAGATATATCCACTGGAAGATCATGATAGTATTAAAATTAGAATGCAGTAAAAATGTATGGCACTACACACCTGCACCAATCACTGGAAATAACCATTATACTATATACTATGACACAGTAATTCCAAAGGCCACTTTTATAGATGACTCTGCAGTAAAACCGAACATAGTAGTGTGGGACAAGAGGGAAAGGAGTGCCTTACTTATTGAAGTTAGTGTCCCAAATGACTATAACCTTAATAGAGCGGAAAGGGAGAAAATTACAAAATACCAGCTGCTCATCTACGACGAAGAGAAACTGGAGATTGAAAGAAGCTGCCATTCTCCCCATCATAGTTGGGGCAATAGGTATGATGAAGAACAACCTATCAACTTACATGAATTCAATCCCAGGGCAGCCCCAGGCAATAGAAATTCAAACGGGGGCATTAAAAGGAACAATCACCCTGCTTGAACAAACACTAGGACAAGTTCAGACATAGTTGAAGTGTTTGGCTTCAGGTGTAAGCCCCACTTCCAGCTATAAAAAGTACAATAAAGAATATAAATCAAAAGAGAAAAACTTTTTAAATGTGATATTTGTTCTTACACTGGAGCATACAAAATATATCTTCCAAAGCATTTAAAAGTTCATATTGGAAGCCCTGCTTTGAAACCCCTGAACAGCATAGCCAGGATGCTGACTGGATAGAGACCATCAGGGTAGCAAATGAAGGTAAACTGGAAATGGAGGAGTTATTTACAATGGAAGATAAGGCTAGAAGGAAACTGGCAAAATTCTCCAACTTTAGAAAAACTGGCCTAGATAAGCTCCCAAATTTCTGGCTGAAACAGATCATGGTATTACACCATCATTACACTGCCCCTTTTCACAGAATTTTGCAGGCAGGGAAAAGAAACACCAGAATGGCTCTTAGTGAAGATGCAACCCTCATCCCTAAGACTCATGAGACAAATCTCCCAAATAAAATAAAAATACCAAATAAAAATACCACCCAATTTGCTGCCTCACCACCACCTATAAACTATTTACAGGCCTAATTGCAGACAACATATATGAACATCAACATGCTGGAGACTGTCTGGAGAAAGAACTAAAAGGATGTAGAAGAAACTGCTTTGAAACAAAGGATCAGCTGCTCATCAACAACACTATCCTTGAAGACTAAGAAAAGAGGCAGAAACCTAAGTATGGCATGGATAGACTATCAGAAGGCATTTGATAGTGTCCCACACTCCTGGATTTTGGAATGCCTCAAGCCGTACAAAATCCATCCTACCATTATTAGCACTTTAACAAACCAGATTACAAAATGGAGAATGAACATCAATTTCACCCATGAGAATGGAAAAATATCCATCCCCCATGGGGAGAAACTGGAGATTGAAAGAAGCTGCCATTCCCCCATCATAGTTGGGGCAACAGGTATGATGAAGAACAACCTAACAACTTACATGAATTCAATCCTAGGACAACCCCAGGCCATAGAAATCTAAATAGGGGCATTAAAAGGAACAGTCACCCTCCTTAAATGAATGCTAGGCCAAGTTCAGACACAGTTGAAGTGTTTGGCTTTGGGTGGAAGCCCCACTTACAGCTATAAAAAGTACTAAAAAGAGTGTAAACCAAGAAAGAGAAAAAAAGAAATATGGAAAAGTCTACTAAGGAAAACTCATATTGGTAAGACATTGCCCAGGCTGTATAACAACTGTTGTACAGAGTGAATGCAGCAATTAATAGATTAATCTCAGCCAACACAGATCTCACTGAACTTAATCAAGTAAATTATGCTGCTGGCCTTCATATGCAAAAAAAACTTGTCTCAAATTTCAAACCAAAGTCCCCCAGTCAAAATTGCAAGTGTAAACCAAAACCCCTCCACAGAAAATTGAACTAACTAAATAACTTATGCAAGCCAGGCATAAATTGAACCAAATAAAACAATATTTTCAAGCACTCCTATGACAAGGAAAACTAAAAAAACAAATAGGGAAAATAGAGAGAGAATCAACTATGTGACAAACACTGGAATTAGAGGGAAAAATCCTAGTCATAGCCAATAGAATTAGAAATAAATAAAAGCAAATAAATATGAAAAAACCATAACAATTTTCATCCAACCCTAGAGGCTTTTACCAAAATCTCATAAGAGAAAGAATAGTAGTCCATGACCCACCAGATCAGATCCAGTTGAAGTCATACTGGAAGCCCCTCTTTGAAACTCCAGAACAGTATAATTAGGATGCTGATTGGATAGAGATGATCAGGTAAGTAAATGAAGGTAAACTGGAAATGAGGTAGTTATTTATGATGGAAAAAAACCTGGCCTGGATAAGCTCCCAAATTTCTGGCTGAAACAGAACATCACATTATACCATCATTACACCTCCCACTTTCACAGATTTTTGCAGGGAAAAGAACCACCACCAGAATGGCTTACAAGTGGAGATACAACCTTCATCCCTAAGACTTGAGACAAATTTCCCAAATAAATACTGCCCAATTTGCTGCCTCACTACCACCAAAAGCTATTTACTGGCCTGATTGCAGACTGTATACCAGTATACCTTGGAATAGAAGAGAAGGGTAATATAGAACATTGGCAATGTGAGAGAAAATCAGTGGAGAGTATGTAGGAAGACTGAAAAAGATCTGCAAGACCCAACTTACATCAAAGAACAAAATAATGGCTATAAATTAACTTGCCATCCCTGTTATTATTTATAGTATGGGGATAATAGACTTTAATCATAATGGAACAAAGTAATGTTAAGACCTGGAAATCCTCTCTAAATGGAATGACATACTGGAACCAGTGTCTTCCCAGATTGTACCTTCCAAGGAGGGATGGGATTGACTGAGGTTAACCAGCTGCACCAATCATTGACCATCAGCATTGGGAAGTATCTGAGGAGCTCTTCTAACCCTGCAATAACTCTGGTTCATGAACAACACACCACAAGAGTAACTCAACAAACTTCTACAACCAAACTGGCCCAGCACTTTGGAGGGAATAGTATGCAAGGTTGGCAAAAACCCAGCAAAAACCCAACTGGCTTTTTGCTGGGTAGTTGGGTTTTTGCCAACCCTGATAGTATGACACAAGAAATAGAAACTGAAAGAGTACCAGCCATGTTAATTGCTAGGAGAAGTTGCAAAAAATTTGTCTTAGAACAAGCCAAACATGCAGAAGAATGGGAACAACACCAAAGGGCTGGAAAATACTATCAACAACTTCAGAAGGACTACAAGAATAAAGAAGGATCATTACAATGGCTAAGTAGAGGAGTTCTGCTGTATGATGGAGAACAGCTAATACTGGTGCCCAATATCTTGCACTCCTAACAAATGCATTTAAAAAAAATGGCTGGACTCAGAATCTACACCTATCATTATTACTGTCATGCTGAGGTGGAAAGTGTTGGCCATCTAATATAATGACAAAATCATTCCTACAGGAAGATATTTCAAAACAGAGCCATGAACCCTGATATAGTAATATGGGACAGACAGAAAGAAAAGAAAGGGACAGATTATTGACATAAGCATCCCCAATTATTATTGACTAAATGAAGCAGAAAGGGGAAAGATAGCCAAATACCTAAAAATCTAAAAAATTATCTAAAAAGAACCCAGTTACTATATAAAATAAAAATAATATCAGTGATAATGGGAGCAACTGGGCTGCTCAAAAAGAATTTAAATTCTTATCGAGCAACTGGGCTGCTCAAAAAGAATTTAAATTCTTATCGAGCAACTGGGCTGCTCAAAAAGAATTTAAATTCTTATCGAGCAACTGGGCTGCTCAAAAAGAATTTAAATTCTTATCTAGAACAGATACCTAACAACCCAACAGCCCCAGAGATATAACTGGAAACAATTTAGGATAGTGTCACTATCTTGAAAAGAGCCCTTGGAAGCATCAACAACAGATAAACACAGATCTGGTTTGACCTTGGGCTGGGGTCCCCAGAATGTAAAAAGAAAAAAGTCAAAAGAATATAAGCCAGAAAAGAGGAAAACCTTTTAAATATGATATTTGTTCTTACACTACAGCATGGAAATGTCATCTTCAAGAGCATTTAAGAGTTCATAAAAAGTATTAGCTCAACAAATAAAGAGAGCTGAGGTAAAAAGCTAAAAACAAAATCCTGTATTTGCAAAGAACTCGGTACTCTTTATAAAATCTAATATGAGACACAAAAGTAAAGCAACTGCTAGACCAAAATGCACTAGATGACTACTGGAGGCAACTTTTCCAAGGTAGTGCAACTCAAGAATGAAGCTGATTTGATAGAGGAAGTGAGCTAGGTCAACAGATATAAACAACAAATAGAAAACATCACCATAATGCAAAACAAACTTAGATCAAATCTAGCAAGCTTTACCAACTTCAAAAGTTGAAGAACAGACCAGCTCCCAAAACTTTTGGATTAGACAGACTACTCCACGACATAAGTATTATAAACAGGCCTTTCAAAAAATGATAAATGGTGAAGAAGATGCCCCAGAATGGGTGACAGGGAACACTATTCTAATACCAAAGTCACAAGAAATTCACCTGCCCTGAAAGTATAGGCCTATCTGTTGTTTACCAACTACATATAAATTATTGATTAATAATAGCAGATCACATATACAGCTATCTTATAGAGAACAATTACGTAGAATAAAAATAGAAAGGGTGTAGAAGATGTTTCAACCAAGGATGAGCTTCTAATCAACCAAACTATAATGGAAGATTGTAAGAAAAAATGGAGAAATTTGTGTATGGACTGGATAGATTATCAGAATGCTTTTGACAGTGTGCCCCATTCATGGATATTAGCATATATGAAGCTATACAATACAGACAATACATTTTCTAAGCAGAAGAATGGAGCATTGGAGAATGAATATAACCCTAACCCATGAACAGAGCCAAATCAAATTAGAGGATGTCCACATCCAAAGAGGTATTTTCCAGGGTAACAATTTGTTACCTCTGTTTTATTGCCTCACCATGGACCCCTTAAACAAACTTCTGAAAACAAGCAATAGGGGCTGCAACCTGTGTCAGAGGGAAGACAGACAGATCCAACCATGACCATAAACCATTTGTTGTTTATGGATGGGTTAAAGCTGCATGCTGAAGGTAAGGAGATAGATGTGTGGAAGATTGTGACAAGTAGACAGATGGAGGAACTGAGTTTTTGAGGTACTAAAAGCCACAAGGTTTTCTCTGCCCCAATCAGAGATAACAGAATGATCAAAGGTCAGGTGTACCATAGCTATTCTTAAGTGAATCATGGAGTGACTTGAGAGGGATGCTTTGCAAAGTAGGTGAAGAAGGAAGAGTGGAATCATCAGCATAGAATTAGATCAGATAAGAAGTGCAACTTATTAGATGACTGATAAATAAAAAATATGGGTGACAGGACAGAACCCTGAGGAACACCACTGTTAATAGCTTTAGGAAAAGAACAGTGGCAATCTACAATCACAGCTATAGAAAGTAAATTGGAAAGTAAATCAGAAATGAAGGCACAGGTAGAATAGAAACCAAAGGAGGGCAGTTTGAAAATTAAAGATTTGTGCTAGACTCGATCAAAAACTTTTGATATTTTTTGCAAACACAAAATGTCTTGCCAAAATCCCAAAAGGTAGATCTACAGAAGGTAAGGCTAACAAAGACCCTCGGATCCACTCCAAGGTTAGCTCGAGAGAAAGAGGAGAGTAGGGGGTTAAAAGAAGAGAGTAGAGAGAGTACGGGGTTAAGTAGCAAAACCTATCATTCATGGGTTAACATTCATTCAGAAAAGGAGTGAGAAAGACTCATCATCATCTGTCCATTGCTGTCAAGTTGGAAAAATAGTCGGAGAATAGGAAAGGGGTGAAGATAAAAAGAAGTAAAATAAGAATGCTTACAAACCATGCAAACACAGTCTTAACTCAATGAAACACTGTCATACCATGCAAACTACGGACATGCAAGTAAAGAGAGGATGAGAAAAGAAAAAAAAGTATGAAGAGTATAACAAAGTGGGTTAGTTAGATGACCAAGAGTCAGAAAGCGATGCAAGAAGTTCACCAGTGGAGCATCCCTTGTGGAACCCACACTGATGATCTGAAAGAAGATTGTGAGAAGAGAGATGTTTAAGAATCTTTTTTATTAAAGATAGATTCAAAAACTTTAGACAGGAAAGAATCAAAGCAATTGGATAATAGTTGGAGGGTTGAGAGCAGTTACCTTTGTTTGGAACAGGCTTCCAATAGGAAGGAAAAGTTCAGATGAAAAACAAAGATGAAAGAGTTTACCTAAGCAGGGTATCAGCACAGAAGCACATTTCTTGAGAACAGCTGGAGAAACACCAACAGGATTGTGTGCCATCCTAAAGTTGATCCCAGATAGGGCAGAAAGAATATCTTTGGAAGAGATTCTAATTAGAGAAGATATATCTACAGATATATAGATACACTTTAGTTTTGACAAATGTTCAAAGTGCATTATTGGGAGAAGAAGGTGAGAGCAGAAAACCTAGAATTAGCTGAAAATGTTATAATTGGAGAGCCAGGAGAAGGTGCCACCTAGAACCAGGGGCATACACAGCATTTCTTAAAGGGAGGTGGGGGGCACACACACACACAATATACAGGGTGGTGCAAAAGTCTGGACCCATAGGCAATTTACTATATAAAAAATATCTTTCAATTTTTATAATCAGTGGTTTACGTTAACAAACCAAGAACAATACAAGCGCTAAAGGATAACATCACAACAGAAATTGAAGCCATAAGAACGAATATTACTATGCTTACAAATGTGCAAAGGTCTTGTGTCAACCGAGTAGAAAAGTGTTTGGAAGAAGATGGACATCAATTCGAACACTTATTGTAAATTCTGAACTAGAACGTTAAATTTAACATAATTTAGTCACTGGTGTATGGTTAATTAGATTTATTTCATAATAAACTTCCTGCAGGCCACACTTTTTTTCCATATAAACCGCCTATGGGTCCAGACTTTTGCACCACCCTGTATATATTATGTATGTATGTGTGTGGTGTGTCAGCTCAAAATTGATGATGATTGATTTGGAATCAAAATGAATTGCATCTTGGAAAGCTTCAGTTGTATTTTATTTTGAATTTATGAGCAAAGAATTAAATTTGCACAAATTAATTGTATGTATAAAGACATATAAATGTTCCTAAGCCAGCCAAAATTGCTTTTGAGTTGGTAACATGTCGTGGTAACCATAAAATAACTGAAATTCCATATGACAGATTTTTTTTTGGTAAATATTGCAAGTTATCGATTTTTTAAACTTTCTTTTTCAAATATCTTTAATGAGTAGTAGTAGTAATTTTTACATGGGGGTCTCTATGCCCCCCTCTTATGTACACCACTGCCTAGAACTATCTAGGAATTGAAGAAAATGGCAAGAACAAGATAGATTAATTGATTAAGCAAATGTACAGATCCACCATAATTAGTACAGACCAATACCTGATTAGTGCCAACAATCCCCATATAAACCTTGTACATAAACATCATGACAAGAATCATAGCCAAAACCCTCAGTCACCCAACTAGCAAAACACTTTTCACCAACTAACATTCATGAAGTGACAAATACCAAAAAGACAATCACTATAATAATAGCACAAAAGAGTTGAAGAGAGTTTACTGGAGATCAACAAAATGAAAAAGTGGAGCAGTTGAAAGTGCCAGAGCAGGTAAATTTGCATCAGAAATAGAAAAGATTACATTGATAAGGAGAGATTGCTTTAATGGTTATATAAAGGCACCTTAGGTTTTGATGGAGAGTAAATTGTGATGGATGATGCTTAAGATCAAGCACTATACACAAATGGATTTTAAAAGATGGCTGGTATTTCACACAATAATAAATGCCAGTTCTGGTAACAGGAAGTATAGAGTTTGGAGCACCTAGTGTTAGTGTAGAAACACTCATGGAGGATGGATATTACACAGACATAAGATATGTAGGCTCATCCATTAGTGCCTATGCAAAAAGCACCAGATCCTAGTCACCAAAAGGGAAAAGGTGGGATCATAACTCACAACCAGTCATTGGAAATGAAGAGTTTACCATTTTCCATGACACCATCATACCCACAGGAATAAAACCAGAGCAATAAAACCAGTCATAGTAATATGGGGAAAGAAAACCACCTTTGATAGATGCAAGTGTTCCAAATGATTATGGAATTAATGAGAGAATATCAACCTGTATGAAGAACCAGTATCAAGAACAACTGGAGTCCCTCTGCATTAGATATAATACCTGTCAGAACTGAAGCTGTAGGAATAATAAAAAACTTAAAGAACTATCTGGAGGATATTAAAGCATCAATAGCAAATGGTGAAGTACAAAGTGAGGCATTAAGGGGAACAGTACCCATCTTGAAAAGAGCCCTCAGGATTAACCTGCATCAATGAGAATTGCATATACAAAGATAAGTCACTGGAATGGCTAAAAAGAGGAATTGAAATTTGATAGAGGATAATAATAGGAGCACAAGATCAAACTTGCTACATAAATTGATTTAAAAAAGTGAGAGGTCTCCAACAATGACAAGTGTTGTTTCTTCTACCAACAAACAAATTGTCAGCTACGTGATATCAGGGTGCCAAACCCTCCTGACAGATGACCATTATACAAAGAGAAACAACGGAATATGCAGTTTACTACACTGGAAGATTTGCAAAAATAGTGGCATTGCAGCTAATAAACAATCCTGAAAACATGAGCCCCAACCAACTATAGGAAATGACACACAACATATTTCATGACAGTGATCCCAGAAGGAGGACTGATTGAAAATGGGGCAGTGAAGTCTAACATTATGAAAGTATAAAAGGGAAAGAGCAAATATCATTTATTTAAGTGTGCAAGTGACTAGCATAAACAGAGCAGAGAGGAAAAGGAACATAACATAATAAATATAACACCTGGACCAGATACCAGGTAGACCATCCACACTGGAAGTACAGATGCAATCTGAGAAACTAACTCTTGGCAAAAGTTTGTCATTAAACTTAATCATAAAAGAATATAAAGCAACTGAGAAAAAGCATTTAAATATGGGATATGTTCCACACTGCAGCATAGTAAATGAACTTTAAATGCTCTTGAAAGTTTCATCCATAATGAAACTAGGTCACCACAGACAGAAAGGAGTATTGGAGAGAGAAGAATAGAAACTAAGGCAAATAACACAAAGTATATTGAGGGAAAAGGTGAAGTTGGTATAAAAGTTTAAAAGATCATAGAGAGGTTTCAGAATAAATGAGGAGAAAATGAAAAAGAAGACATTTGCAGAGGACCTATCAAAACTGTACAGGGAGTTTAGAAAGGATAAACCAAAGTTACAACACCCCTTCAAAAAGAATTAGTCAAGCATTTCTGGAAGAGTATTCATGAGAGTGAGGGCTGACACAATGAAGATGCAAATTGAGAAGAGTGAGGGGAGGAGGTGAGGATATCAAACAAATGGAAGAAATAATGACACCAGAGATTAATAGGAAAATAAAGTAAAGTACTAGGCCAGAAAAAACAAAACTTCTGGCTAAAGAAATTAACAGCACTGAAAGAACAACTAACAGAATGCTTAATTAAATAAGGGAACAAGAAATATTAGGGTGGAATGGATCCTGAATGGATGACCAAAAGGAAGAAATTATCACCAAAATCTGAGGAAATACAGTACACATTGTGGTGGTAGGAAATATTTAGACCAGGATTAGGCCCTACACTTCATAATTATAAATAATTATAGTAAACATTGACTTGACTTAATGTTGTATCGTTGTTCTTCAAGTATTGGCTTGGCCTTGTTGCCAGCCTTCAGCTGATGCAGATTCTTTGTGCCCCACACTAAATTTATGAATATAAAGAAATAGTAATTTGTTAATTATCAAGAGAATATAATATAATGCTTGTAAGTTCATTCAGTTGTTTACTGCTGGCATTACTATAATTGATTACTTATACTGAAAATGCTTCTATAATTATATGATAGTGTCCTTGTAGCTGTGTATAACTATTTTTTGGATTAAATTTACATTTGATGATGATGATGACCTATTTTGAATTTTAGTAGAAGGGGCCGTGCAAACTGGAAGGCAGACTCTGCTTGGCCAAGGTCAATCTTTCTGTTTATGGTGTAGGCCATTTACCAAATGCTCATTTTCAGAATGTTCTGCCCATTGAACACTAAGTGTATGTTGGGTGGAAGATTCTGTAGAGAAATATTTTTGTAAACATTGGTTAATTACCTAATATTAAATGTTTTCTCTATATTATCATCATTGCATTGTTCTTCAATTATTGTATATATGTAATATAAAAATAGTAATATGTAATATCAGTTCAATTTTACTTGTGATGTCATTATAGTTCTGTATAGGCTGACCATACGTACCATTTTGAACGGGACAGTACCGTTTTTTTTATATTTCCTGGCTGTCCCGTCATTTTAATAAAAATGTCAATTTTGTCCCGTTTTTAATAAAAACTATAAATATACTTTAATATTGGTCAATCATAAATTATTATTCATAACCTATAAGACTTTTGTAATATTGTAGAGTTTATTCTTTGTCTTCCAGGAAGTACAGCACCTGTTGAGAGAATATTTTCTGTTATGAACAGTATGTGGTCAAAGGAGAAATCTAGATTAAGTGTTGAGACAATGAGGGCTATGTTAGTTGTAAGACAAAATTGTGTCATGGAGTGTGAGAAGTTTTATGATAAAGTGTTGAAAGACCGAAATTTGCTGCGTAAGATTACTTCATCGGAGAAATATTCATGGTACGATCGTGGTGAAATACAGTCCCCCCTCTACATCTACCTAAACTTTTGTATGGGTTCTGTCACTGAAGAATAATTGTAAGCTCAATATGTTTATGTACTTACTTTTTCATGAATACAGAATATTACATAACCCCGTCCCTTTTTTGCCATCCCAATGTCCCATTTTTGTCTCAAGGAAATATGGTCAGCCTACTTCTGTATCAAAATGTGTGTAGTAATCCCTCACTTTACAGAAGGGTTACATTCCATAAAATCCTTCCATAAAGTGAATTTCCATATATTGAATCCTGTTTTCCCATAGAACTCCCATTACATATTTAGAGATATGTTCCTACAGAACAAAATCTTAACTCAACACTGTAACACACGCACACAAAATAATGCAACAAATTGAATTTCTGTAAAGCAAGGAATTACTGTACCCATAATATACATCATATTTTCACCAACTAAGCAAAAATGTCAGACTATAAAAGCACTTGTTCAGGCAGATTAAGTTTGAGAACTACTACTAATTCATTTAACTATTTCTATATAAACATTGTTCAATGAAAATATAGTGCCTTTCATTTTTTTCATTTGATTCCCTGCAAGACCTTTGGTAAGGTACTTTAAATTGAATTGTTCATATTGCATCAATTTGTGTCTGTCTATTTGGGTAAAGAGTCAGTTGCAGAGCCAACATTCATACCCCACAATTCTTTTTGAGTTGACCTTTCTCACAATGACATATTCTGGGCTGTATCATATCCAATGTTGCAACACTGCTTCCTGTTGATCAGCAAAATTAAGCAACATTGATTTAGTAGTTGGATGGGAGACCATCTGCTGCATCTAAACTATGTAATGACTTGTGGTTTGGATCCCATATAAAGCCATAGGTCCCTCTCTGGGCTACGTCGTGGCCAATGTTGTAACACCGCTTCGCGGAGATCAGCGAAGTTAAACGACATTGGGTCTGGGTAGTAGTTGAATGGGAGACCGTCTTCTGCACCCAGATTATGTAGCGACCTGTGGTTTGGATCCCACATAAAGCTGTAGGTCCCCTCCATCATATGATCTCAGATGTTGTGAAGGAGGTTAAACACGCCCAATTAAAAAAAAAAAAAAGTCCCTCTCCATCACATGACTGTAGATGTTTCAAAGGAAGTAAAACAACCCCATCATTACATTATGTATTTGTCCAACAAATACAGGCCAATTGGATTGTCTTCCAACCATGTACAAAATACTAACCAGGGAATTGACTGATCATGTGTATGAATATATCCAGAAGAAAATGAAATAATAAATAATGTCTGGAGCAGTGACTATGTAGGCCAATGCCACACTATAAATAATAATGTTATAATTCCTCCTTTTATGGCCCTGAGTCAGTTCGGAGTTGATGGGGGTTCTGGTTGGGAGGCAGCAATGGATATTTCTCGCGATAGTTTTCTTCTATAACATTCTAATTTTTCTCTCATTTCTTTTTTTTCTTTCTATAATATTCTGATACTTTCTCTGAAGGTTCGCCAATTTTCTTTTTATAACTTATTGGGAACTATTTTCTCTACTTTATTTTACTAAGTTCTCCGAAGAGAGCCAAACTCGAAGGGGAAAAATAAAAAGTTTCTCTCACTGTAATTTACTTCTAAAAATGTACAGGTAGTGCTGTGAATTTACAGGGGTAGAGGTTCGACCTCTTTCGACCATGGCTCAGGCCAGAATCTAAAAAAATTAAGGAGGCAAGGGGCATCTGCCCCCTCTTGCAGCGAGGCTGCTAACAAGGGAGTCTCATAGTAGTGACCAAAGAAGAGTGAAGTAATGAAGTGAAGTTAATTTTACAATTACATGTATCATATATATAAGTCTAAATTTTGGGGAAATGCAGTTGAAGGTTAAGTTTCCCCTTTTAAACACATGATCAGATGTTTGAAAGATTCCAAATAAAAATTTAAAAAATAAAAATAAAAACTAATCATTTTCGCTGAGTATACATTCTGAAGGCGATCTAATTTTGTAGTAGTACATTAAGTACAATCTAAGTACATGACTGAGTACATTGTAATTTTGGTTTATTAAAATTATGATAATGATTACCAATTAATTCATATTCGCTTATTATCGCTGATTATAGTTTTATTAAAGTACATTAATTACATTATAAATCATTATCACCAATTACAGTTCATTAAAGTACATTACATTATATTAAATTATTACAGTTAATTACAATTAAACAGTTACTATAACTTTTTATTTTTACAGTGTTTCATATTAATAGACAATTAAGATGTTAGAAATATAATACAAAGTACATGGGCACATATGGTATATAACATAATATAACATACAACATAACACCTTATGTTATAAACTTGTAACAGAAGCAAGAGAGGATTTCAAATTCAGATGCTTGATTTTGCTGTGGATAGTGGAATTTGAATGCTTTGCATAAGCATTTTTTAGTTCATTGTGGGAGGTGAAATAATTAAAAATAAAAAGAATACACGTGAACGTATGTACATGTACGTAATCATGATCATCAGGGGACAAATACAAATGCACAAAGTAGTGTACACATATGGGTAGTCATACAACAGGTTGACAATGATAGACAATAGGTAGCTGAATGAATGAGTAATAAAATTAAAAGATAAAGGTCAAGAAAGGACATGGATGTACGAATGAACAACGTATAAATAATGGGAGGATTTAAAAGGAACGAATTAGAGACAGAGTGGTAATAAGGACTAAGTACACTACGGGTTAGATGCAAGACAATCATAATTAATTATAATAACTTCTATAACAAATGGAAATATGGATACGACTAAACCATATAAATGGTACATCATATGGGTGTGACCCAAACAAAAATAGAAAGTAACAAATAGAGTTTTTATCCAAAATCGCATCACGTGACTTTGGCTCCTCATGTAAAAATGAATATGGATTATTCATTGTTCATTTTTACAATAATACATAAAATATATCAGATACCAGTCAATTAACCATGGCTTCTATTATCTTATTGACTGACTCACTAAGCCTTGTGGTAAATCTAGATACAAAATTGTTTATAACACTGCATAGAGAGACATTGCACTTATTTATTGTTTTTAATTCTTCCCAAAAGTCTGTGGAATTCTTACTGTTTCTGTCCTAATACAGGGCCCTTACCTTGGTTTCCCTTGTTTATCTGCAAATTTATAAACTTTACTACCTACTCCCTTCTTTAAATCATTTAGTTATAAAATAAAGAGTAATGGACCAACACTGATTCCCATGATACCTCACTTTTTACTTTCTGCCACCCAGATTCATGGCCATTTAGAATTTTACTCTCTTCTGTCTTCTAACCATTTTTCTATTCAATTTATAACTGACCCTGATACCCCATGAGCTTCTAATTTATATAGAAGTGTCCTATGTGAAACCTTGTCAAAGACCTTCCTGATCTAAATCCATATTGTGAACTTTAAATAAGATTAAACTTCTCCAAATGATCTTGAATATTATTCTTTATAATTCTTCCCAGTATCTTTCCTACCAATGATGTCAAGCTAACAGGCCTATAATTTCCTACCTCCTTTTTGTAAATGGTACCACATTAGCTTTTTTCACTCATCTGGTATTTCTGCATAATTAATTGATTTAGCAAACAAAATAGTTAGTGCCTCAGATACTCTTTCTTCCCCTTCTCTGAGAATCCTAGCAAATATATTATCAGGTCCAGCAGCCTTATTTGACTTCAATGTATGAATCACCTGCCTAACATCATCCTTCTTTATATGAATATAATCAAGAATGTCTGAATTTACAGGATCTAAAGGATTAAAATCAAAGTTATTTAAATTTTCTTTAGTGAAACCAGAGCTAAAATAATTAAAAATACCAACAATATCCTGATCTTTTTCAAACATCCTATCATCATGTTCTATTGGGCCAATCCTATCATGCTTTTTATTATAATATTTCTAAAAACTAAAGAATTTCTTTGGATCTTTATTGATATTTCTAGCTAGATTTATTTAGCTATACCTTTTACTCTTCCTAATCAAACTATTTAGCTTATTTCTTAACTGCCTATAATTATCCAAGTCCAAAATACTATCACTGCCTTTAAATTCCCTGAATGCCCTTTTTTATTTTTAATCATTTCAGCTATTTCCCTATTCCACCCAAGGCTTCCTAATGATTCCTAACTAAAAGGAATACACCTACATTGTACATCCTAAAATTTCTTTAAATCTAGACCACATCACAATATTTAGCATTTTTATTCGCAAATTCATTATCCCACTTTACTGAGCTTAACAACCCCGTAACTCTACTATAGTCACCCTTTGAGAAGCAAGGGACTAGATGGTCACTGTTCACCAGATCCCTATTTAATTCTATCTTAAAACGTATAATCCAATGATCACTATTTCCTAATGACTCTCCTACTGCAAGTTCCCTAATAAGTTCATGATCAGTGGAAAGAACCAGATCTAAGATTGCTTGATCCCTAGTTGGTTTGTCTACAAATTGTGTTAGGAAACAGTCATTGTATTACAGCAGTGAATGAAGGAGTTACCTTCCCTATTATTTCCCTCTAAAAGGGTCCAGTCTATATGAGGCAGGTTGAAATCTCCCATAATTAATGGGTCAATTTGTAGTTTTGACCAACCATGGAATTTTTTGATGAAAAATACGTCATTTGAGAGCTCTTCAAATTCTGAACAACTTCTTTAATTATCATTTTGTTCACAAATGAATGACAGTTGAACAAGGGGACCCGTGGGAAATGGTGTGTCAATTTTGGGGGTGAAATGACTAAATTGAAAATCATGTGATTTGGTAGTAATTTAATATAATCATTTGGCATACAAAATAATATCCTTGCTTCAGAAACAATAAAATATAACTCCTACCTACATCAATTTTAATTAAAAAATTCCATTTTTCCATAAATTCATAACAAATGTGTGCAAACATCCTATCAACATTTAAAGTGGCAACAAGATATCATTCAGAGTCTTTATTTGAAAGTAACCAATGCAGTCGTGTCCTTTTTGCTGCGGTTCCTTGACATCAGCATTCAGCTTGCTACTTGCGCTTTGATGTAACCTTCTCACCTCTCGTGACTGTAAACTTGACTAGCTGTTTCTGTGACCATTTTTTCACATCTCTCCACACTGAGTGTGAGAAGGCCACTTTGGCACTTGCATTGGGGCCTCTTTAAGTTGTGTTAAGTCTTTGTTTGTTATACATGTTGTCAGTGGTGGCTCCAAAACTTCCGAACTCAAGTTAACTAATTCTGACAATTTTGTGGCATTGACGTTTATCAGAGGTACCTTCCTTGTCTGAACAGAGCAGTCTCCCAGCTGGTCATCATCTAGTGATGTTCCTCTAAGCTTTAGAATGATTTCCACAGCCTCAGTTCGCTCTTTGGTACATTGGCTGCAGAGTATTGCTTGCAAAACTGCCTCTGGCCTAGCATACCAAGCAAACCTTCTCACCACAGGTAACACGATGTCCACCACTACTTTCCTTTGGGTTCTCAGTAGCTGTAATTGAAACAAGATGTGGTTGGGCCTTCCATCCACACTGGATTAAGTTTTACATTGAACCAGTGAGGAAGATAAAACCCAATAATAAATTCAACAATCAACATCAAATTCTATAGCATTTTGCCCTTCAGTGCATGTTTGGAAACCCAAATCCTGCAGAAACGAATCGCTGTAGTTAACCAATGACTGACTTATGGGTCCAATCTCCAAGAGAGCCAGATTTTGAGGAAATTCTCCTGATCTGATTGCTTGAACAATACAATAAGCGTAAGATTGATCTGTGCTGAGGTCTTTGATAACTTCTTCAGACAACATTGGAAGGGGAGGGCCTACTTCAACCTTTGGAAATTTTGTATTTATTTCTAATTCCATTGCTTCATCTAGCATGTTGCCAAGGGGGGCCTGACCACTTGTTGTTGCTCTTTGTAGGACCATCAAGTTCCTGGATGAGACAACGAAAAGGTAATTCCCCTGTGTGCAAATCACATACAATCCAAACAAGCCTTCTTCCAAGTTTTTTCTCTAAATGCATCATAACACCACCCTGCCATCCAGTGTTCACCGCAGTTGAGTCTCCACCAACGGCCTGCAGTGAACTGTCAAGTTTTCTTTCTTGAAGCCAACATATTATTTGATCAGCAATTGCCTCTGCATGTTTCTTGCCTTCTACTTCTGCTTCAGGAACAAAGTGAAACAAATAGCGGCCACCAGGTTTGGAACACACAGAGTAGTGTTCTTCTTTGATGAGACTGGGAAACTTTGTCCATTCCCTCTACCTCTAGGAGAACTTTTGTGTCATCTCTTATCTCTTCTTCCATCAAACAAAAGGCAAGAGAGACCTTCCTCCTTCAAATCTTTTTCATGCTGATCAGATATTTCCTTCATTATTTTTTCTTGTGCTCTTCTTATCTTATGATCTCACTAAGGATGTATCCTCTCAGCTGATGAGGCCTGCATCTATCCAAGTGGCAGTGGCAATCTCTGCAGTCTCTCGTAGCCCCGTATGGTGGTGAATACTGGCAAGGGCAATGTTTGAGATGTCTTTAGTGTTGTATTTCATTCTCTTCAGTGAAGGTTCAGATGGCATTTTGGAGCTATCATCTGATGTTAGTTCTTTCTGTTCATCTGAAGAGCTTTCAAAGAAGTGAGAAACCTCTTGATAGAGCTCTTCATCTCTTTGGGTGGCTTCTTCACTTCTTTTTCTTCCTTTCTTCCCTCTCTCGGATTTTCTCTTTTTTCTTAGCAATAACAATCTGTTTTTTGGTTTCTGAATAATCTGCTGAACCAATCTGCATACTTCCTTGGCCTCCTGCCTTTGTTCTATGTGCCTTTATGAAAGCCAGCTCCAAAACAGGGACCTTCTTCTCACGAGGACAGCGACAATCAATGCGAGGGTGAGGTTCTCTTCTGCATGCTGCATGAGGGAGAATAATTGGCTTCAGAACAACTCTATGGGACACTGGCAGTTAAAAATGTCAAGAAGAGTATCAAGTGTGTGCAGAAATTTATTTTTCTTTGCTAGTTTTCCTTTACCAAATGATGTCTCAACTGCTTTGTGCCACAGCTTTGTTAATTTTAGCTCAATAGTTCTATACTGATTGAGTACAGGTGGTTTGAATAACATATTAGCTTTTTTCCACTGATGCAGAAGAGGGGGAATCATGTCCCTTATGAGCTCTTTCTCTGTGTAGTTCCTTCTATCCTTTGTAATTTGTTCATGAAGGAGTAACCCTAGTCTCAGCATGTCTCGCACTGTTGGTAGTTCTGATATGGGAAACTCCTTGCCTGTACCAACTAACAGGCTCAAGTGGCATGACGACTGACCTCTTGTCTTCAATTTTGGCATCTTAGGAATATCTGAAAAGAAAGAAAAACATTTAAGTATTTTATATCAATTACAATGTTTCAAAGTTTAGTCATTCAATGTTCTAAAATTCAATAAAAAAATATTTCATGGGATTACAACATAATTAGACAGAAGAATATGATAATAAATAATTGTAATAATCAATAATCCATACTTACACTTAAACTGTAGTATTCGTCTAGTAGAATAACTATGAAGTAGGTACAAGAGCAATAACAGCAAACCATCATCTATGACATCTAAGAGGCAACTGAGAGTGAGGGACAGTTCTATTCATGTTGTGACTTGTGTATTGTACAACAACTATATGACTTTGAAAACACTCCATATGCGATCAGTGGGATAATTCTGTGATGGATGAGTAATCAATTAATTTATGTCCTATTATTTAGTAAAAGAGTAAATTTCTGAAACTTTAAGGTAAAACTGATGTAGGTAAGGGTTATTTTGTTTCATTTTGGTTGGCCAATTTCAAGTTTTGACATGAAAAACATTATATTTTCACTACCAAAATTGATTTGAAAAAAGTTGACAAAATTGACACCCTAGTGGGAAATCAGGGTTTTTGGGTGGGGGGACCGCAGAAATGAATAATTTGCTATAGAAATGAGGGTAAATTTGCAGTTTCATACAACCATGGAATCTTAGGAATTTTGTCTTTACAATAGGTATTTCAACAATTCAAAGACACTTTTCTTCAATGTAAATTTGTTGCAAATGAAAATTTAAAAAATTACACTATTTAAAGTTTACCCGATATTTTCGTTAAAACTAAGGAAAATATCATGACTTAGCCTAACCAATCGTCAAGGGCATACAGTTGACCTAACCTGGCATTCAGTAGACCTAACCTGACATTCAATTAACCAGGGGTGCGATCTAGGATCTGAAGCTGATTGGCTAAAATGGTTCTGTTAATTTATTCAACTGTCGTTCATTTACAAGCAAAATGGTAAATAAAAAAGTTCAGAATTTGAAGAGCTCTCAAATGACATATTTTTCATAAAAAATTCTGTGGTTGGTCGAAACTACAAATTCACCAATTAATGTTCTAGCACTACAACCTTTATTTATTTTTTGAACCATACTGTCATCAACTTCCTGTGTTCAGTTTGGAGGTCTGTAAAATGCACCTATCCAAATATATACTCTGCCTGAAACACGGATATCCACCCATATTGATTCTGCCTTATTGTCTAATTTAATACTATTATTCTGAACTGAAGTTAAATCATTCTTAATGTATAAGACCAAACCACCCCACTGCCTCTCCATTCTCTGGTAAATATAAATTGTATAACTATTTAATTCATACTCTGCTCTAGTGTCATTGAATGCTGTCTCACTAATGCAGATTATATCCAGATTTTCACTAATCATATAACTAACTAATTCATATTTCTTATTCCTAAGACAATCTGCATTTCTATAGAAACACTTCAACCCCTCAATTTTAACTGAGATTAAAATTTTCCAAATGATCTTTAATATTATACTTTATAATTCTTTCTAGTATCTTGCCGATCATCTTACAATAAGTTAACAGTATTAAAGTTTAACCAAGCTGAGTTGGTAAAAAAAATTGGGGCAAATCATACAACCTATTCAACTTTCCACTGTCCTGCAGGTTTTATTATAATTTTCCATTTTAGGCTGCTGTACAACACTAAACTGCTAGTCTTTCTCAAATATGTGTTTTTTCTTGGGAAAGCCATGTTGGAAAATCTGGAGTGTAATATGTTTTTCTTATGCAGGAAGGAGTGGCCAAGGGCAAGTATCTGCTAAAATATTTCACCTTACTTCAGATGGGTGCTTATTGACGATATGAAGAATTTGGATTTGCCATTTGCTATGCATTTTGATGAGACAAGCAATGCACAAGTGAAGAAATAGATGGATCTTACTTTATGCTTTTGGTCACCTACACATAATCAAATATGGGTGGCATATTATACAGCTCTGTTTTTTGGCCATGCAGGAGAAAGGGTTGCTTTCAGGATGTTTGAGCAGCTGCAGGAAGACAAAATTCCTGTTACAAAGCTTATTACATTTGTCAGAGATGGACCAAATGTTAACAAGACAATCTCTGTGAAACTACAATGAATGATAAAAGATGAATACCCAGAATTTAAAGGCTTCATTGATCTGGGAAGTTGTGTCCTCCATGTTATACACAATGCTTTCAGCAAAGGCTTGTTAAAATGTGGAAAAGCTATTGATTAGCTTTGTTTAGATGTACATGCTCTGTTCAAGTACAGTTCAAAAGCTTCAGCAAGAGATGGAAATTGACCTGTATACATTTCAGCAGCACACACAAGTATGCTGGTTAAGTCTTGGTCCTGCCATCAGGAGACTTCTTGACCAGTGGCAAATGCATAATGTGACTTCATCAAAGAACTTGGCAATAATGAGAGAACTGCCCCAAAAAGTGCCAGTTACAGAAGAGTTTGTAGATTGCTGACTTGTAACCAAAAAAGGTAAAGTTGCAGTTGAGTTCTTCAAGGGGTGTGTCCCTGTTTTTGAAGAATTTGACTAATTTTTAATTGAGTAGCCCAACTATTCACTTTTTCTATGACAATATGTGTGGAACTCTCTGAAGCTCTTGTGCAGGTTCATGAAGCCAGAAGCAGTAAAGGAATATATGGTGTTAATTTGTCATCGATTAATATTCAAGATTGAAATCTTCAGCTTGCTGACAGGGCCTGGTTATTTATTGGTGATACTACCAAGAAATTCTGTAGCTTCATTAAAGCCTCTGAGCACCAAGCAGCAGCTATTTTGGGAATAAGTTCTTTCTTTGTTGCAGCAACAGGCCATTTGCAGTTGAGGCTTTTATTGCACAAAATCTTAAATGATCTTCGTTGTATCAACCCCTTGAAGAGAGACAAAACTAGTACTATTTCTTCCATCAAGAATTTAACATGGAACCTGCAACCTGAACTGAATGTAATGCAGTTCTGGATGAATGGAAACTTTCAATCAGATCCTGAAATTGCAGATTTTGATGCAAACTATGGAATTTAAGAATATTGGAATAAGGTGTTCTCATTGCAAACAGGTGATGGTAGTAAGCAGTACAAACTTCTACCATTTGTCATCAAATCTGGATTAGTTGTATTACAAACAATGCAGAATCAGAACAGAGCCTTTCAATTAATGGCAGTGTAGTAACAAAAGAAAGCATTACTTGGTGTAACAACTATAACAGGCCTCCACACGGTAAAAGAAGCTGTTCAATATTATGATGCCATGAACAACAACTTGAAAAAATTTAATTACAAAAGAACTCATAGGTGCTGTTAAATCTGCATATTCTACATACAAGACAAGACTTGAGCAGGAAAAATTGGAAGAAAAGTTGAAAAAGGAAAACAGGAGAGTGGAGGAACAAACAGAATGTAACTATAACCACTTTGATGTTTTATACGACTATCCCTTTATCTTCAACAATACATAACTCGATCCTTTGTCTTGTCTTAACATTTTTGGTCTTTCCTTTTCTCATGATCTTTCCTGGAAAGCAGGGTTGTGGAGTCGGAGTCGGAGTCGTGGAGTCGTACGTTTCAGGGCGGAGTCGGAGTTGGTAAAAAACTTCCGACTCCGACTCCAATTTCTGTCCTGTGTCACCCTTAATTTCTAAATCCTAAATACTAACATTTAGGTTATTTAGTTTTTTTTGGTCAATAAACCTTATTCATTGATAGCCCCAAGATTAAGTTTTTTAATATTTTTTTTTTTACATTTTCAGAATATACAATTAATATTTATTTAAATATAAAATATAAAATATAAAAATTTCACACTTAGTGTGGTGGTGATGAAATGTCTTATTATTATGATAATTATAGAGTGAAACACTAGAGGAGTCGGAGTCGTATATTTAAAATGTGAGGAGTTGGAGTCGGATTTTTAGATTTTTTACAATGTGTGGAGTCGGAGTCGGAGTCGAATTTTTGACAATGTGTGGAGTCAGAGTCGGAAAATTTTGGACCGACTCCACAACCCTGCTGGAAAGATCACATATACTCTTTCTAAAACAGCTTCCAAAAGGTTAGATGTGCATTGCTGGATCCGCAGTGTCTTCACTCCTCCTCAGTTGCTGTCTCTGTACAGGGTCTTGTCTGCCCCTGTATGGAGTACGTTTCTCATGTGTGGGATGGCTCAACCCACACAGCACTACTTGACCAGGCGGAATCAAAGGCTTTTCATCTCATCAATTCCCTGCCTCTTACTGACTGTCTTCAATCACTCTCTCTTTACTATCGGTATTATAACGGACACTGCTCTTCTGAACTTTCTAACTTGCATGCCTCTCCCCTTTAAGGAGAGCATGTGGTACTAGACTTTCGACACATTCTCATTCCTTTCCTGCCCAACTCCCTAATGCAAGGGTTAATTGGTATTTTCAATCTTTCATCTACTCAACCAATCAACTCTGGAATGACTTTCCTTAATCCATCTATCCCCGTGTCTATGAATTCTTTCAAATGCAGTGTGTCAAAGGTGTCTTGAAAACTTTGTGCCTTGATTTGGGCTCTCCTCTTCCCTTTTTAAGCGACTTTCGCCCTCCCTCCTACATAAAAAAAGGTGTATATACAGACCCCCTAACAGAAGCTTTGCTTACTTCCTTGAGAAGTAAGACTATTTCAAATCATAATTAAATGAAATGGAACAAAGCAATCTTCTTCAGTGACTGTAAATCTGATCTTTTAAAGTGTAATAAACAAAGCAACTCAAACAGAATGGGGTAAAACTTTACAAGACACCCCGGATTGCCATGAAACATGCTACAATAGCAAAACACACATAAATTGATATGGTAGAGCAGAAAAAAATGGGGCAAGCAGCTATGTATCATTTTGAAAATATTATAAAATAAAGGTTATGACACATTGACACTGAAGATGTTACTAGACCTATCATAGCTTACACCATTTGGATGGTTTCCATTTCATGTAGTCCAATTTTGTTGAAAATAGGATATTTAATGTAGGTTAACTGAATCCCTGGTTAGGTCAACTGTACACCCTTGATGATTGGTTAGGTTAAGTTGATATTTTCGTTAGTTTTAACGAAACTATCACAACTTAACCTAACCAATCATCAAGGACATACAGTTGACCTAACTGGGCATTCAGTTAACCTACATTAAATATCTTATTTTCAACAAAATCAGAAACAGTACATGAAACTTTAACCCTAAAAGGACGACTGCTACATATTGTTAACCTTTCAAATACACGCATTCATAACTTAACCTACAAACAATTCAGGCATTAAAGGGTTAAAGATCCAAATGGTGTAAGCTATGGTAGACCTAGTAACATCTTCAATGTCATAACTTTGTTATTTTCTAATATTTTCAAAATGATACATAGCTACTTGCACCCTTTTTTCTGCTCTATCGATTGATATATGTTTCGTTACTGTAGCATGTTTCATGGCAATCCAGGTGTCTTGTAAAGTTTTACCCAGAATGGTAACACTATTTCTGTCCAACCATTAATTGGTCTACCCAAGAAAATATACCTATAAAACACTTAACGTTAGATCATCAATCACATAGTGAGGATTTCTGACCACAGCGGTTCTTTCTTAGCAATACAATGAGGGCCATAAAATCCTGAAAAAATATTGTATAAAAAGAAAAGTCTAGAAAAGTAAATGAAAATTTAGGGAAACTCAAAAAGAAATCTGACAACAAATTATTGGTCAAAAGTGTTTGCAGGAACAGACAATATAAATGAGAATTTTTGTAAACTTCAAGAATACTAAAATATACACTTACTGAAATGTCGTGTAACGACCATAAATATGGCCTTGTAAAGTCAAAATAAACCCTGGTTGAATAAACCTATTAGACGCCATCAGACAAAAACATCTTATCTGTAAACACATACAAAAAGGTAGTCTGTCGCGGGACATATACACCAATTCTAGAAATGGATTAATTCTGAAAATAATGTCTGAGTACATATTATACCAGGGGGGGATCAATTTTTATGTTTTGGGGATTATTTATTTTTCTGGTTCTTAGAATATGTTATCACTTACGAACAGCTTAGAAATAGAAAAAAAATCATGTATTTTACTTCATAACCCCCCTGTACATGTGGTTTGGAAGTTTATTGAATATCATAATGTTTATTCTAAGAGTAAATTCCAGTTTATTTAAACAACTCTTGTTAAAAAACATGACATATCATTGAAGAAGTTGGAAATAGACCTGTAATTGATTAATTCATTACAGAATATATTTGCTAGAAAATAATGGAAAATAATATATGTATATATTTTTACATCACCAAGACAAAACAAAAAATCATAAATTCAGACATAGCATAATATAAATGCCTCTAATTACCACACATTATTTAGCACATAAGTATATTTATAGCATTATCAAAATCTTTCATAGTCATTGTCATATTTGATGCAACTCTGTCTAGATAGATTTTCAAGTTAATTGCATAAGTCTCTATTGGAAGATTCTTGTAGTACTTTTTCAGTTTGAAGATATCTGACAACCTGGGAAGAGATGTCGATGTATCTCTTGCATATCTCACTTCGATGTATATTCTGTCATTTTTCTCTGAATGACAACCTTGTATCATTCACAAAATCATCTACTTCACTAGCTTTGGTGAAAGGTCCACCAAGTTTCTTCAGGGTGTCTAGATCTTTGTTCTCTCTCTTGTCAGCTGCTATGTTTGCTACCTCCTTGTCACTTAATCCTTGCCTCTTAAGTTCTTGTTGCTTTCTGCTCCATTCTACCAACACATTAGGAAGGGGACCATCTTGCTGTACTAGTTTTACATATACTTTGGCCATAGACTTGCCTTCAATCAAGTCAGTGCTTCTTCCTTTTACATGTGTATGGCTGGCCATAGGTAGCTGTTTTGCACCACGTTGACTGAGCTCATAGTTGATGCTGCTCACTGACCATTCTGGATGCAAGTTGTTGATTGGTGCTTTCTGTAGTTTCTCCTGATCCATCGATCCATTGATGAGGCAACGTGTCTATCCTCATTCAAGTTTGCATACACAAATTTTTGTGTTTTTAATGTTGATGGTATATTTTCTTCAGGGATATATTCATCTTCAGTGCATGTGTCCTCATCTGTTATTGAGCCATCAAATTCTTGATAAAGCTGTGATACAAACTGATTTTTCTTTGTCTTTTCTTGTTCCTTTAGGAGCATCTTGTCCATTGCAGCTTGCATCCTCATTTGCCATGCCATGTCCACTGAATTATCACAAAACATTTTTCTTGGTCCTCGTTGATCCTCCAGGAACTTCCATTCTGTCTCAGTAACTTTAGCACCATAGATCTTCTCTTGGCATCTTCGTGATTTCATATCTGTACAGGAGATATCAAAGTGGCTGCAACATGGTGGTTGAATTTTGAAATTTCTGCTCATTTTGCTTCAGTCATTCTCTGTGAGCGAACCTGACAGTGTTTTTTGAATTCTTCATACAATTTTGTTATCTAGTTGACAGTTACTGATTGACTTTGGTATAGGTTGCACCAGATTCAAAGGTTCTGCAAGTTGTAGGCAACTTTCCATGCAGCATCACTAACAGAAAGTTGATTCTTACCAGCTCTGGCTGACCTCAGCATGAACATCATCACTTGAATAACATCTTGCTGGAGTGGCAGTACACCTGCCTTAAACTAATATAGCTCAATATATTCCACATCTCCACACTGGCGTGTGGAAGCAGAACGTAACTCTCTCATTAGGGTGTACCATTTTTGGGTCATTTTCAAAAAGTCAAGGTCCAGGAGTCTAATGTTGTGCCAAATGATGTCCTAAACACGAATTTTACAGGCATTTTCTAATCCGACAAATTTTGAATCCCCCCCACCCCCCCTTGAAATTTTGCGCATCCCCTTTTCCTAAAAACCCCATATATCTCAAACACTATCAACTTTATCGAAAAATGTTATAGAATAAAAATGATTTAGAATCAAATGTTCTATTAGAAAAGTTCATCAAAATAGAAATTTACTTAATTTTGAAAATTTTCATTTATTTTTTAAAAATTTAAATTAAAATTTTTTTTTGCTTGCAGTGCCTTCTTCTTAAATAAGGTGTTACCGCCACCTTTGAAGCATCCCCCCAATGCAGCTTCGCGGCGATGGGCTTTGTATTTGCTAGTTATAATGCAAATCATAATTAGTTTTTATTTTAACTAGCCTATACAAAGTGAGGACAACCTCAAAACTATATATATACAAAATAAAGCTAAAAATTAACACTTTATCTATAGTTGTGAGGTCCCATCGTTTTTTTTTTCCTTTATTCAACACTTTCCTCAAAAAAATAAAAAGAAACAAGTTTCCTAATTAGAAATCATTGATATAAGAGCTTTTTAAACATAAATAAGAAAAGACAATTTATGGTATATTTAATAACAAAAAAAAATCAGCCTCTTCTAAATTAAAACAATCTCTGCAAATAAAAATACCTAATCTATCTGTTAATGAACTATTCTTTACTGAGTTTCATTCTTTTAAGAGTCTCTTTACTAGGATCAGGAATTAGTCTTCTATTCTCTTCCACAATTTGCAAACGACCTTGAAATTCTTCTTCATTTTGACATTTGTCATGAAAGTCTTGAACCAGCTTGATTCCTCTTTCAGCGGTATCATTGACTACTCTAATAGATGAAAGAATGTTTTTTAGTTTGTTGTAGTCATCGACCTCTTCCCATGTTGATGCTGGTTTCTTTATCCATGAGTCTGCTTTTGACCCACAGCATTGAAATAAATGTCATGAAATTGGACCTACTAGCTGATGAAGCTTTGTGTCTTCCTTTAAAATGGGGAAAACAGTTGCCCACATACATAATTTTCTGGAACTGGATATTTGTTTAAGGATTTTGCGATCTTATCTTTTTCATCATTACTTAGCGATCCAAAGAAACTCAAAGGGACCACTTCCTCCGTCAAATACCAGTAATGATTGGCAAAAGATTTCAAAGCAGCATTTGCAACTTCCCTATCTTCCTTCTTGTAATTCACCAAATCATGATAAAACTTCAGATCATTAGCTGGACTATCTAGTGAATTAGAACATAAAAGCCAGTATTTTCCATAAATTAATGCATTAAATAGACACATTCTCTTTAATTTCTTAATCAATGATTCATCATATGATGCTTGGTGGGCAAAAGCATACATTTTATTTGTATACAAAATCATTGCCATCCACCTGGCACCAGGTTTCCGCCAATGACTGTTTTCTCTGGAAACCTCTCCTAAAAGCATTAAAGTTGTTTCAGCAACTTCCTTATAGTCATCACGTGGAAAGCAGTCAGATTTTCTTAAACATTGGGTCATAAATTCTACACATTTTCCTTTAGGCCTCTTTGATACCTTGATTTAACATCAAGAACATTGTATGTAGATTTCGTATTAATTTTCTTCCATTTAGACTCGCGAAATTCTTTGAATAACTCAAACTCAGGAGATTTACTTGGGCCAAAAATGGTTTCATACACAGTACACAAAACTCTTTCAGCCACATGATGGCGGCATGCTAACCAAATCAATTTCTTTTGCAAAAGTTCGTTAAGTAACTTACAGGAACCTTTCATCCATCCTGAATTGGATGCAGTGGTATCAAATGATACTCCAAAGACATTTTGCTTCAAGTTCCATTTTTCAATACTTTGAAATACAGAAGTGGCTTGAGACAATCCAGTGGAATCATCTATTATAGAAACTGATAAAAGTTTTTCTACATTTGGGTATCCAGTAACAAGTATTGCAAGGCGGTCTTCTTGTTCTGAACATGATTTAGTAAGCAGCTTGCTATCCCAATGTACTTGGCAGTGATCAGGAGGAGTAAAATCCCTGATGCAAGTTTCATATTTTCGTTTTCTTGTCTTTCGAGCGGCTCTTGCAGATGTGGTCCTGGAGAGAGACAGTTTTTCAATATCCTTGCCACACCTAATGGCTACTGCAGCAGCAAAAACAGTCCGTTGTCCAATAGAGAGATTAAGTCTGTCTGCAGTGGAGGAAACCAATGGCGAGGCAAGAATATTTTTGGGGCTGGAAGCATTTGAAGGTCCTGCAGTTGGTTCTGTCGGAAACTCTTCATAGCTGTCTGTCTCAGAACTGGTCGTGCTAGAAAGAATGGTCTCTGATGTTCTGACTGTAGCACTCCCTTGCTTCACTGATTTATGTTTCTCTTTGCGTTTCTTCTCTTTCTCTAATCTAATGTACTTGCGCTGTACTTTTGATGCATAATCTGCATCTAGCAAACCTAAACATGTTTCTCGTTTTGTTCTTTGATCTTCTAAGAATGAAATATCATATGCTTTCTGCGGCTCAGTTCTCATGCGGTCTTTTTGGATTAATTCAACGGCATTTTGAGAAGAGATGTCAAAAAGGGAATCCATAATTTTCATGAAATTAGAGAGTTCATTTTCAAAGCTTGCTCTTTTTTTGTGCTTGATTAAATTATTATGCATTTCTTCTAGATTTAACAGCATCTTCCTGCCTTTAGGGTTTTTACTAATATCTATAGTAGGAATGCATGCTTTTTGCCATATTATTAGTAGCTTCTGTAGAACTTCATTAACAGTAGAATCTTTTGTAACTTTTGGACCCTTATACTGCATTCTCCGTAAATAAATAAAATAGCTTAGAACATCTTTATTGGATGGTAAAACAATTTTAGATGAACTCATAATATCAGCCTGCAAGCGACCAAGAATAGTCATGCTGTTTTGTAGCTGTTTGACTCATTTTTTATTTATTTTTCAAATAAAGCAGTCTGAAAAGAAACAATAAGAGTAAAAACAATGCTTGTTTATTAAAATTCAATGTAAAAAAGGATTTTTAAATTTGGATTATACTCACAATATACTCATAAATAATGTAACTTAAGCACCTTATTTTAGATTAATACAATAAGGTGCTCTTGGACAAAAGAAAATGAAAATTTTCAAAATTACGTAAATTTCTATCTTAATGAACTTTTCTAATAGAACGTTTGATTCTAAATCATTTTTATTCTATAACATTTTCGATAAAGTTGATAGTTTTTTAGATATATGGGGTTTTTAGGAAAAGGGGATGGGCAAAATTTCAAGGGGGGTGGGGGGGATTCAAAATTTGTTGGATTAGAAAATGCTTGTTAAATTCGTGTTTAGGACATCATTTGGCACAACATTAGACTCCTGGACCTTGACTTTTTGAAAATGACCCAAAAATGGTACACCCTACTCTCTCATTTTGATCCTGTTAATTACTATAAGTCTATTTTAACCCCTTAACTGCGCTATTTCGGCGGCATACATATATTTTCATATATATGGCTGTGTGTTTTCCGCAGTTAAGGGGTTAAGATTTCTTTAGCTCCTGTAAATGAGAAAAAATTATTAAACAAGCATAAAAAAAGTTACAACTAAAATAATCATGTAATATATATATATAAATATATAAATAAATATAAATAAATAAATATATAAACAAATATATATAAATAAATATATATATATATATTATATATATATATATATATATATATATATAAATAAATACAGGGCGTCCCCAAAAAATGTATACACACTTTAAATAATTATAAAGGCAGTGTTTATTAAAATACATTTCATTTTCAAAATGTAATAGAATCTACAGACATTATTTAATTGTTTTGTCAACGCCTGTTTTCAAACTGACGTCCGTTCTGGTCCAGGCACTGCTGATAACGCGAAGCAATGGAATCGCAAACATCACGAAACATTTCGTTTGGTATTTGTGTGCATTCTCGTTCAATGGCTGCTCTCAATTCAGCGACTGTTGCAGGTTTTATAGCGTAGACTTTGTCTTAAGTATCCCCATAAAAAAAGTCTAGTGGTGTGAGGTCTGGTGAACGCGGAGGGTATTCTACGAAACTCCTTCGTCCAATCCACATCCATATCGTGCCAAGTACCACTCGCAATACTCCACTCTTCGGTCCGGATCATCTTCATTAATAGCATGGACTAATCTTGGAATGTAACTTTTCCATTGACAGCGCTTCAAAATGCGTTGGACAGACGATTCTGAAATTCCTACCTCACGACTCGCTTGCCGCACAGATTTTCTTGAACTTTGGTGATACGTTTCCAGTACTCTTTCTTGCTTTGTGGGGCTTGTCGATGTCCGTGGTCTTCCGGAACGCTTCTTGTGGACATTCTGAACAGTTCCATCGGCTTCAAACTTATCTCTAATTCGAGTGATGGTAAGTCGCGTTGGTGGATCTGTTTGAAACTCCCTCCTAAACTGTCTTTGCACTTCAACTGCGTTTTCACACTTCCAGTAGCATTTTAGAATGAATTTCCTTTGTTCAAAGCTTAGTCTGACTGCCATTATTAATTCTAATGGGTTTAACTTGGAAAGAAAGAAACATCAATTGAGCTATCAGCTGTTAAAGTGTGTATACATTTTTTTGGGACGCCTGTATATATATATATATATATATATATATATATATATATATATATATGATTAAATGTAAATAATAATCATAAAATAATAACACTGGCCAACAAAATGAAACTTTTTTTCTCATCACAAACATGATCACACTTTTCTTAATGCATTTTTCGCGCTGATTCCGAATCTGGTTTTATTTTTTTTTCTAGCATGTAGAGTTATATAGATACACTGGTTTTGATATTTTTAAGTTTTTGATATTGCTATAAGAAAATTTATGGATGTATAGATCACACTTAGGAATGCTAAACAACAAATACATCATATACTTTATTCAATGTACTTATAAATAAAGAATATATACATTATTTTATTAAAAGCGCTGTGAGTGTGATTTCCTTTTGTAAATTTGGCCTGGATTGTCATGATACAGCATCCAACAATGGTCCGCCATCATGCTTTCATTCCAATATCCTTGGTAGCGCTTCTCCATCATCTGAATATCTTGATGGAAGCGCGCTCCTTGCTCGTCACTCACTGCACCAAGGTTTTCAGGAAAGAAATCTAAGTGGGAATGCAGGAAGTGAATATTTAACGACATTCGACACTCCATTTCTTTGAAAGCATCAAGGAGGTTCTTGACTCCATCCTTATACGCAGGTGACTTGTTGCTTCCAAGAAAGTTTTCACATATCCATTTGTGAATCCTGACTGCATACCCATAAGCATTCCTATAACTTTTAGATCTCCACAAACATTCCATTGATGACTGTCGTATTTGATTGCCTTAAGTAGTATATCCATATTGTCATATGTCTCTTTTAGATGGACGGAATGGGCAATGGGGATGGATGGCATTATATTACCATTATGCAAAAGAACTGCTTTCAGGCTTCTCTGCGACGAATCAATAGAGGGGCGCCACTCAGATGCCACATACGTCTGAGATATGGCTGTAAATAGTCCATTGATGTCATGGCAATAACAGAGAGGGACCGTCTACTGAAAAGAATGCTGTTAATTCAAAATTCCGCTTTCGGTAGTAACTAATACGAACATTGTTCTCAAGTAAATTGTTCTCCTTTAGTCTTGAGGCGAGAAGCTCTGATTTCTCTTTAGACAGCGATAAGTCTCTAACAAGATCATTCAACTGTCCTTGGGTTAACTTTTTAGGCTCTAAATGTCTACCTTCAAAAGTGTACTCTGGTTCTGTAGATGGTCCGGAAACGCCAGTTGCACCTTCATCACTTTCCATGTCATCTATGATAGAATCTAGCCTATCACTTGGGGGAATTGGAATGGGCAATGTTTCATCATGTTTCACTGGTCTTACGTGCTGAATCCAAGTTTGGATATACAATCTGGTGTTTGTTCTTGGCAGAAAACCCCATTAAGTTCACACTACAAAAATAACAGTCTTCATGATGATCTCTCGGCTCCCTCCATATCATGGGTATGGCAAATGGCATTGAAGCTTTCTTTTTGTTAAGCCAATCACGTAATCCATTTGAACAGCCACTCAGCCAGAACAGATTTGATGTGGCGCCCATGGTTTATCTTGGTCACCTAGATGGCAACCAAAGTATAGCTTGTATATTTTCTTAATGTCGGTTGTAATACTTCGTCGCTGTGTTTTAGTTGTCAACTGGCCGCATACGAAACAGAACTTGTCGGGGTCATTCTTACATTGTCGAGGCATGTTGACTGACCTGAGCAAACTATAAATTAAAAAAAAATGTACACCAACTTGACACAACAAGTTCTTGGACTGGACTGATCTTTTGACACACAAAGCACGGCGTTGTTGCCTGAATCACAATGCTGCTAGACGTAAAAGCTCACACCTGAAATACATAAGATGTATAATTAAGATAATTGAAATAAATAAGATGAATAAACTAAAAAAACACAATAAAATAAACACAATCAAATGTTGAAATATTAGTATTTTGCCTATTTAAAATGGTTAAATCTGTGTAGTTATATATATGCCTTCATCTTGAAAACTTATACGTGCTAGAAAAAATCTGAATGCAGTTTTGGAATCAGCGTGAAAAATGCTATCCAGCCAACACAAATTTTACTCTGATGAAAAATCTTTGTTGACCAGTGTAATTAATGGCAAATAATCAGTTTTTGTGGATAATATTGTTATTTAGCATCAGCAAACAATTCAGTTAACTAAATTTATGATGTGAATATTGATGTCATAGCAATTTAATAGTATTTTTTTTTAACAAAACCAGATAAAGTGATGTTAATTATTTGTTTTAGTGCTTTTTCTCCTTTCTGAACCAAAACACATTTTTCTGGTGTTTTTTGGTGTGATTTGTTCAAATCTGAACTTCGTTTCTTTGGAAAATGAGCCGTTTTTGAGAAATTTTAAAATTGAAAATTTCTCAAAAACGGCTCATTTCCCAAAGAAACGAAGTTCAGATTTGAACAAATCACACCAAAAAACACCAGAAAAATGTGTGTTGGTTCAAACCTAACCTAACCCGCGTTTTTTCGCAATTTCTTACCTTAACCCTTTAAGAACGAGCCCGCAGCATATGCAGTCACTCTTGTTACCAGAACGTATAGGTTTTATTGTTATTAGTTACTAAAATATTTAGTTTTGAGTCACTGAAATGATACACATTTTGGGTTCCTTTCCCGACAACTAAATGACATCTATATGTAAACATGTAAAGCATTTATAGAAACGAGGCATTGTAGTACAATTTATATTATTATTTCTGGTGGACCTTAACCCTTTAACGACGGATGGTACCTTAAGGTCCACCAGAAATAATAATATAAATTGTACTACAATGCCTCGTTTCTATAAATGTTTTTACATGTTTACATATAGATGTCATTTAGTTGTCGGGAAAGGAACCCAAAATGTGTGTCATTTCAGTGATTAGTTACTAAAATATTTAGTTTTGAATAACAATAAAACCTATACGTTCTGGTAACAAGAGTGACTGCATATGCTGCGGGCTCGTTCTTAAAGGGTTAAGGTACCATCCGTCGTTAAAGGGTTAAAGAGCAGCGTTGGGATGTTTGTACAAATCAGCGGCGACCAACAGGAATAAATAGACGATTTCGCGAGGCCCACCAATTTGAACTTGTTAGCCTAGCCAATGCTCACAGACGTCGAAGCAAAAACTCCTCCAATTAACCGCACTCTCGGAAGCCAACGCTAAATAGAGCTGTGCATCTAGCTGTGTCGAACGCTTTGTCAAGAATAACCCAACGTACAATAAGTTTTGCCACAGTTTGAGGTGGGGTTTTTCAACCCACGTGCCCTTTCGACGGGAAACAGAGAAGGAACACTTTTTTTTTCTGCCGCGCTCGTCCCCTAGTCAAACTTCTGCAATAATAGTGGTCAGCAACTTCTCTATAATTACACTCATGACCACACTGCGGACAAATAACACGAGTAGGTAAAACACCATGACTGGTAAAGAAAACTTCAGCATCGTCTTTTTTTAGAAGTAATCCAAATCACACCCCAGACAAACCATAGCGAAAACCGAACTAAATAAGGATTATGGAATGAGTATGCATTATTGGAGATTCAAAATGCACGTCTCTGATTGGTCGGATAAGGTAACATGAAACAAAAACCAGATTTAATTGGCTGATTTGACCTATGTTTCCTAAATTGCCACGAGATGTCTCCCCATAAAACTGGAGAGGACGAGGACCGGCAAAATTTTAACAGCGGAAAGAGGTAAACACTCGGTCAATGGCCTATAATGGCTGCTTTTTACGTCGTTTTTTTTTTTTTTTTTTTTTCATAAAAAATAATTACTGCATTTCCTTGATTTTTATCAGTTTCCCCGAGGTTTCAAGGTGTCCTGAATATGAATTTATATGTTAAATTGTCATAGAATGTCTTCTATCGAAAACGAACAAAGCATTAAAACGAATATTAACCAAAGTGGCTAATAATTTTCATTGTTAATATCGGCAAAACTTCAGAGGGCATGTACAGGGGGGTTAATGACATCAGATATTTGCGAAACATTGTTCATTTTACTTCTTTTGTATGATAGCAACTTTTAAAGACCAGAAAACTGGGGTCACCATTTCTGTTACCCCCCTAATTATAGCAATACATCTGAGGAACAAAAGACGATCGGAAACGGCAATGGAAATTTATTAATGGCGATTCGTAACTGTAAGGGATACCAAATCGTTTAAATAATTACTTTGCTATCCTAACAAAAACAACGGCTGATCTCGTATCGCCTTCTATACACACTTATGAACAATATCTTGGCAGTCCCTCACCCTATATGTTCCCCTTCACTCCTATTTCTCGAGAGGCCGAAACGGCAATTTTCACCCTTATAAAGAGCCTACTCTACGTCAACTCTACTCCATATGCAGCATTTAAACACTATTAGGTCTCTCCCTCTCCCCACCAGTGGTGTCCCACAGGGTTCCGTTCTGGGTCCTTTACTTTTTATCATCTATATTAACGATATAGAGATCGGGCTTCTAAGTGCAATCTCCAAATTTGCAGACGATACGAAATTAGGAAGTAGTGTAGGTACTGAGGAGGGCGTAAGAACGCTTCAGAATGATCTTGACAGGTTGGGCGAATGGTCTGCTACTTGGCAGATGCCATTCAACTTGGACAAATGTAAGGTAATGCACATAGGTTATAAAAACCCGAAGACCGATTACTCACTCTTGGGAAGGAACTTGACTGAGACCGATCTAGAGAAAGACTTGGGAGTCTATATCAGCAACGATCTGAAACCGTCGAAGCACTGCAGAAGTCGAAAAGAGGGCCTTAAAATGATTAGGTTATATTAAAAGACAGTTCCAGTTTCGGAACAAGAAGACTGTAATGTGTCTCTATAATTCTCTAGTCAGACCTCAACTGGAATACTGTGCGCAGTTTTGGTCTCCATCCCTCAGGAAGGATATAGAAAGGTTAGAAAGAGTACAAGCAAGGGCTACAAAATTGATCCCTTCAATGAGAATGCAAAGCTACCAACGGAGATTGGAGCGCCTAAATATGTTTAGCTTAGAGACGAGGAGGTTGCGGGGTCAGCTTATTCAAGTCTTCAAGATGCTCAAAGGAATAGACAGGGTAGATTACAGAAACTTATTCTCACTTAATGCCAATCCGACAAGAAATAATGGGTTTAAACTGGAACTAAAGACATTTAGGACCTCTGTCTGCGGAAATTTCTTTTCCTACAAAATAGTTAATATCTGGAACCAACTTCCCTCAGAGCTTGTTTCCAGTCAAAGTGTAAATGTGTTTAAAAATAGGCTAGACAAAGTACTGAATACTCTCATAGTTTAAGACTAAAACATATGAAAGCTCTGCAGGAGTTCGCTTGCACGGTGTCTCTGTGAGCAAGCTAAATATAGAGCTATTTATATATTCTCCACTTTCCTGTAAAATTTCCTTGGCTACTTTTCCAGGGTCAAGGTATTTTCTTCAACCTTTTTCCGTACCTGCCTCTGGCAGGGAGGGAGCGGAGGGTGGGGAGAGAGCCTTCTACTTTTCTATCCAGTTTTCTACTACTGCTAGGATAGTTGAAAGAAAAATAAACTTTTAATAACATGAGCCTCCCAGAGTGGACCGAAAGGTCTTTGAGGCTTCCTCTTGTCCTTGTAACACCTCTCTCTCTCTCTCTCTCTCGTCAGTGAGGGACTCTTCAACTCCCGACAGCCCTGGCTGTTCGGGAAACGGGTCGTGCTAGGGGGCGGTCAGAATAGGGAAGTCTCCCTCCGTGCAATGCTTTTTAATGCTAGTTCGATTAGGAACAAGTTTTGCGAGCTACGGGCGCTCTTAGCATCAGAATACCAGGATATCGTTGCTATCGCCGAATCCTGGATTCATACTGATCGTAGGGACTACGTTGGGGAGTTCGAAATTCCCGGGTATAGAATGTTTCGCAAAGACCGCACCCGTGGGGAGGGGGGTGGGGTACTAATATACGTCAGGGACACGCTGAGTTCGTTTGACTGCCAGTTCCGATCGGAATGGGAGCTGCTTGGCGTCGATCTGAACGTGGGGGGGACGAAATATAGGTTAATCTTAGTGTACAGACCTCCGCATCTTCTTCTCGAGGAAGATACAGCCCTGTACACCGAACTCAGTAGCCTGCTAGGGGATAGGGTGTGTGTAGTTTTAGGAGACTTCAACTGTCGCGGCATAAAGTGGGAAGACAGGACTGCTGATGCTGAAGGAGGAGGCTAGTTGACTTTGCTGATGAGAACTTCCTCACTCAGTGGGTCAATGAGCCTATACGAGGCGAAAGCGTTCTAGACTTAGTATTCACGACCGAAGACAACCTCGTCACTGGCCTCACCGTTGACGAATCGTTGGGCGGGAGTGATCACGGTCTGATTAGGTTCCGTGTGTGCGTCCCTCGGGTGAAGCGTAGTAACTCGAGAGGCAGTAAGCTCGATCTCCGGCGGGCGGACTTTGTTAGCCTCAGGGATAGCGTAGGTGAGATGGGGTTAGAGGACGGCGGCGATGTTGAGCGAGTGTGGAGTGCATTCCGGGACGAGTTTATGGTGCTGCAGTCTACTGCCATACCCTCAAAACCGGTCACCCCTGCTTCAACGCAGCCTAAGTGGTTCAATCGTGACATCGCTTTGGCTATCCGAAATATGAAAGTAGCGTATAGGAGGGCGAAGGCCAATCGTTCCCATGAGAACACTGAAGCGTATGTCCGCCTGTGTAGGGAAGTGAAGGCGAAGGTTAGACTAGCGAAACGTAACGAAGAACTACGGGTGGCAGGCCTCTGCAAGGGGAGCCCTAAGGAGTTCTTCAGTTATGTTAATAGTAGAAAGCCCATTAGAAGCATGATAAGGACCGAAGCGGCGTTCTGCGGACCTCCGACGCGGACATCGCTAATGTGCTTAATGAGTACTTTGCGGGAGTGTTCACCAGGGAGGACACCCGCATCATCCCCGAGCCAGGCGTGAGGCACGAAGGTGCTGGCATGGATAGTGTTCGATGTACCGCGACAGTTGTTGCCGATAGAATAGACAAACAGCGCGTTTAAGGCTCCTGGGCCAGACCAGTTTCTCCCCAGAGTGTTGCGGGAGGTGCGCGACCAGGTGGCTCCCCACCTGGCTACAGTCCTCAACAAATCGTTGGAGACGGGCCAGGTGCCTGGTGACTGGAGGGAAGCCACCAACGTGACCCCTATCTTTAAGAAAGGGGATCACGAAAGTTCAGGGAACTATCGTCCCATTAGTCTCACTTCAGTTGTAGGTAAATTATCAGAGGGGATAATAGCGGATAGGATCGTTGACCATTTGAATTCCTACAAGCTGCTTGGGGACTCCCAACATGGGTTTAGACGGCATAGGTCGTGTCTCACCAACTTGATCGAGTTTTTCCACGTCATGTTGAGTGAGTATGATAAGAGTAGGGCGATTGATATACTTTATCTCGACTTTCAGAAACCTTTGATAAGGTACCTCACCGCCGGCTAATGGCGAAAGTGCGCGCGCTGGGTATCGGTGGGGAAATAGGTAGTTGGATTGAAAACTGGCTGAGGAATAGGCGGCAGAGGGTTGTAATTAAAGTGTGAAAAATGCTCTGTATGAATTGGTCCACAATTAACCCATCCCTTATATCTCCAGTCTAACTATAGAGTAGATTAAGTCTAGCCTTGTAGGGGTCAGCCTAGAGATTCCGGAAATGGTCCAGAGCGGGCAGATAAATTGAGGTCCACAGTAGGATTCCTCACCAAATTAGGTTAGGGCAATCTACCTTCACTTTGTTAAGCTATGAGTTGATGCTAGGTCTTAGGCCACGATGTAGGCCTAATTTGTCTGACACAGCTTAATTTAATGCGTTTACTTCTAACTGGGTTAAAAACACAATTAGTCACTTACTGCTAGTTATTAGAGAGTCCCTTTTCTCCTTTTGTTTAATTGTTGAGAGCGTACTTGCTGATGGAGATCTTTTTTCATTGTTTGTTCTTCTCCCTTCTCTCGTTCCGTCTTGTCGCCCCGTTCCTCGTTTTCGTTCTCTCTTGTCTCTTTTTTTCGCGGGGCTTTTTCCACCAGCGTCGTCTTGGTTTTTTCTTCGGTTGGTTGATCGGTAATTACACTGGGGAACAAATTTCAACTTTTTGTCTATTGAATTAGATTTGACAGTTAGTTCTAGGTAATTTGGGTGCGCTGAGCACGAATCTTTACTCGGTTTTGCTCTATCAGGTCCTGATTTTGCTCAACACCCCTCCTCTTTCGTCGTATTCATAAAAAGGTTTTTTTCTCAATACTCGCTAAGTCTTTTTGCAGTTACACATTATGCAACTAGGTTTTTATCTAGGTATTTGTACCTATTGTTATGGTATTGTTGTATTATGTATATTTTTATATGTAACACCCTAAAAATATTTTTAATTTTGTCATTTTTAACCCATTTTAATATTAGTAAATTAAGCTAAAAATATCATAGAATTCTAAAATTTTCTCGAGCGTTCCTGTTCTCTGTAGAGAATTCTAGAGGGACAACTAAAATATATAAAAGCGACTCGTTTCCAGAGTTAATCAGTCAATTCAATCAGTCAGTCAGTCAGTTGAGTTAGTTAATTAAGTTTGGGCATTAACATAATTTTGAATTGGCATATGATTTAGTGAGTAATTTTGTCATCGTGATTTAATATAGTTGATTTAATTAGACGTAATTTATATTGTACCTACTCATCCGTGTTTCTAGTTTAATTTCATAGATTGTAAGTACCTATTTCATAATAAGTACCTATTTAAACTAATTTTTGTGTTTATATTTCAGATTTTCTTAAATTTATATGAATTAAGGGCTTTAAATACCTTTACAAATTGGCAGAACAATCAAGCAATATGTCATCAAGCACTAGAAAGTTCAAATGCAAAAACAACCCTGATTCCTTCTGTTATATATGTGGAAATTTTACACTTCCACATCAACGAGCAAATATAACTGACTTCGTAAAAGAGCTTACTTAGCTTATTTTGGCATAAAACTGGGGGACCAAGATAAATCGTGGGCTCCACATAAAGCCTGCACTATATGCATTGAAAGACTGCGACATTGGACGAAGGGTTCGGATTCAAAAATACCTTTTGGAGTTCCGATGGTAAGTTTATGATTTCATAAAACTACGTAATTTAATCACTAGTATACTGTAACTTACCTAAATGTAATTGTAACTTAGGTACATAAACAAAAATTTACAGAAAATGTTTATAAGAATCTCAAATATTGCATAAGGTTGAAACACATAGAAATGTTAAATGTTTGGTGTGATAACTTTTGATAAAATTCATAAAAACAAGTCTCTCGTCGCTTTTGTTAACGCTTTACAATTTTTTTTCCATATCAGGTGTGGCGAGAGCCTACTAACCACGAGACCAATTGCTACCTTTGCTTTGTCAAGACTTCGGGCTTCACTAAGAAAATAAACATTGTATCGAGTACCCAAATTTCGACACCGCGATACGACCTGTGCTACATTCAAATGAGATCCCCATTCCAAAATTTAAGGGTCTGCCAACTCAAGAATTAGTTGAAGATGTTCCTGAACATATTGTTATGCACTTTGAGGAGTCAGACACCGATTTTGACCCCGCGTATTTGAAAGCCAAACGATCCGCAAAAGTTTAACCAGGCCGAGTTGAATGATCTTGTAAGGGATCTAAATTTGCCAAAAAAAGCTGCGGAAATTTTAGCTTCAAGACTTAAAGAGAAAAACTTGCTTACTTCAAACACATACATTTCATTTTACAGAAAAAGAGAAGAAGAACTTGTTAAATATTTTAGAACAGAGGATAGTTTAGTATATTGCTGCGACATAGTTGGTTTGTTAAAGAAGATGGGGGTTGAGTCTTACGATGCAAATGATTGGCGCTTGTTTTAGACAGTTCGAAAAGAAGTCTTAAGTGTGTGTTGTTGCATAATGGCAATCTATACGGCTCGATACCGATTGGGCACTCAACAAAATTAAAAGAAAAGTATGAACATATAGAAAAGGTTTTAAATCTTATCAAATATAGGGAGCACGAGTGGATCATATGTGTTGACTTAAAAATGGGTAATTTTCTGCTAGGACAACAAGGAGGGTATACTAAATATCCCTGCTTCCTTTGCTTATGGGACAGCAGAGCCAAGGAAGAACATTATTTCAAACAAATCTGGCCAGCACGAACATCACTTACTGTCGGAGAAAAAAAACGTAATTAATCCACCTTTAGTGAGCAGAGATAAAATCATATTTCCTCCTCTGCATATAAAACTAGGCCTCATTAAACAATATGTAAAAGCTTTAGATACGAACGGCGAGTGTTTCAAATACATAACTTCAAATTTCCAAGTTTAAGTTATGAAAAAATCAAGGCGGGAATTTTCGACGGTCCACAAATAAGAACAATGATTAAAGACAGCAATTTTCCTAATGTCATGAATGAACGCGAAAAAAATGGCTGGTTCTCATTCGTGGACTTGATAGAAAACTTTTTAGGCAATTATAGGGCAGATAACTACGAAGAAATCGTAAAAAAACTTTTAAGGGACTACAAAGAGTTAGGTTGCAATATGAGCATAAAATGCATTTTTTGAATAGCCATCTTGACCAATTTCCAAGTAATTTAGGTGATGTAAGTGACGAACAAGGGGAGAGATTCCACCAAGATATCAAAATTATGGAGGAACGGTACCAAGGCCGCTGGATTCCCACATGATGGCTGATTACTGCTGGTGCTTGAAAAGAGACCTGCCATCAACAAGCAAATACGCTAGAAAGTCTTACAAAAGAAAATTTTTGCCACAGTGAAAGCTTCATATCTGTTTGTTTTTTTATTTTAAGTCATTTCTATCGTTATAATGTAATTTTACTGTAGTTTGAACTGCTTGTATTCATGAAACTTGAAAAAAAAAATTAACACATGACTTAATTTTTTAGTCCTAATTTGAAAAATCTGGAAAATGGCACATAGGCTGTCGACAAGAATCAGGACCTGATAGAGCCAAACCGAGTTGAAATTCGTATTCAGCGCACCCAAATTACCTAGAATCAAGTGTCAGATATCATTCAATAAAATACGTGTTGCCCAGTGTTATCTATTACCGAGCACGCTCTTGTGACACAGTATATGAATACTAGTGTGTGGAGAATGACTCTGGCGAGTAACCAATTGGTTTCATCCACCCAGTTATTGACATAAAAGGGATTTAATAGTTGTTAGATTAACTACCTACCTACTCAGTGAACCATTTTCGTTACCTCCCAACTACCCACACATCAGTTTTCCTTAAAAGGGGCTAGTTCGGGTTGGGCCTCAGTCACTAGTGGGGTTCCTCAGGGTTCCGTTTTGGGGCCACTGTTGTTTATCATTTACATAAATGATATCGATGATGGCATCGTCAGTCGGATCGCCAAATTCGCTGATGACACCAAGCTTGGGGCCAATGTTGGGACGCCCGAAGCGATCGAGGAACTGCGTGCGGACGTAGGTAGGATAGGAGAGTGGTCCGAAAAATGGCAAATGCCGTTTAACTTGGGTAAATGCCGTTTAACTTGGGTAAATGCAAAGTGATGCACATTGGCTACGCAAATCCCAAGTCGGACTACTCGATGTTGGGGAGTAATATCGAGGTGACTGATTTAGGAAAGGACTTGGGTGTGCTAATTAGCAGCGACCTTAAGTTTACGAAACAGTGCGTAGAGGTGGAAAAGAAAGCCCAGAAACTATTGGATTATATCGAGGCAATTCCAGTTTCGGAACAAGGAGATTGTGCTCTCTCTGTACAATTCCCTTGTTCGGCCGCACCTGGAATATGCTGTGCAGTTCTGGTCGCCCACCCTCATGAAAGATATTGAGAGGCTGGAGCGAGTGCAGGCGAGGGCCACAAAGTTAATCCCTTCCGTTAGGCATATGGGCTACAATCGACGGTTACGCGCCCTCAACTTGTTTTCGCTTGAAACTTGGAGGCTGCGCGGTCAACTGATCGAGGTTTTCAAGCTCTTACGCGGGTTCAACAATGTCGATTTTAGAAGTATGTTTAGTTTAAATGATAACCCAACTCGCAACAATGGTTGGAAGTTGGATTTGAAACGGTTTAGGACTATTGTGTATGGGAATTACTTTACGTATAAGATCTGTGACACATGGAACAGGTTACCTTCAGAAGTTGTGAACAGTTCCTCTCTGGATCAGTTCAAGAAAAGGTTAGACCAAATCTTGCACACTATTTGAGTGTGTACAAAATTTTCCGTGGCACCCGTTGCCATTGGTACCTCCTCGGTATGGGCCGCAAGGCCTTTTGAGGTACTTCTTTTCCTTGTAACTCTCTCTCTACAGAGATGGGCAGTACCGCGGTACATGTAACGGCTTAAGTAACGGGCGTTACTTTTGTAACGAGTATCGGTATCGCCTTAGCAAGATTTCTAATGTAACGATGTAACCAGTGGTGGGATTCAAAAATTTTAAGAACCGGTTCGCCCTCCCCTTCCATGTCAGAAATGAAAACTAAAAAAATGTTTTTATCGAAATGCGTATGGTATAAAGAAAAATCATGCACGGACTGAAAGGGTGAAGGACCGGTTCGGCGAACTCGGGAAATTTTAGGAACCGGTGCGAACCTGCTGAATGCCACCACTGTCAAAAGTAACGAGAATTTCCGTGACTCGTTACATACTGTTTTTTGTGTGTGAAAAGTACAAATACATCTTTCGGCGGCGGTGGAATAGCCTGCATGACAGTCTTGTATTGCTTCTGAGTAATAAAGCTAAATTGAATGAACTCATGTGTGCTTTAAAGCTGCCCGCATTCAAGGAGTCGGAGATTGAGTACCTAGAAGAATACACTACTGTGGTAAAACCCTTGGCTGTGGCACTGGATTGCCTTCAAAGAGTGTTAGAAAATCTAGAAGAGGAAGAACCATTGTTGTCCCAAGGCGATATGATGACTAAGCTGATTGATGCAGCATTGCTTGTATATATTAAGTTAAGGTGTATATATATCCATCTCATAATTGTAAGGTTAGTGAAAAATTAACTTAATTTAGAGCGAGCATTTTTTAGCTCTTGTGGCATCATTGTTTGGTCACACTGTTGGCATCATTTTGGGGCGCTGCGCGTCCTTTCTACTCGTTTGTGGGATGTCGTACGTACAGGGTGTGGTCTGATAGAGAGCTCTCTTACAATTCAGTTTGGTTGTTTAGATACAAGATTGTTGCATCGTGCAATAGTCCAGGTTGCGTTGTTGTTGCAAGGTTGAGAAAGAAGACCATAAATAGTACCCTTTTTGTTTACATTAAATTCATGTAACTAAGGTCTAAGGTAGGCCTGCATCGAGTCAGCAACCCTGAGGTAGGACCTAATAGGATCTCAAATCCGTAAGTTTTAATGTTAGCTTAACTTGGGCTACAGGTAGAACTGGCCCTTTAGAATTTGGCCGTTCACGGCTCAGCTGGGATTTTGAACCCGACAAATAAATAAAATAACATGGTCCTTCAGAACCGGATTCTAGCCCAAGACTGAGTCAGTGACTATTTTTCGGCAAAGTTCTGATTGTGCAAATTGTAGCCCAAGTTAGGCCTAGACGGGTTGAGTATTATTGAATTAAGGTCCCAGGGTAAAAAGTTTGGTCGCCCAATTGCGAAACTTGGCCAGTCGTCTGTTGTTGTTTTTGCCTACATTTTACCGGTTTGGTTAATTTTGGGTTATTATTGAATTAAGGTCCTAGGGTAGAAAGTTTGGTCGCCCAATTGCGAAACTTGGCCAGTCGTCTGTCGTTGTTTTTGGCCTACATTTTACCGGTTTGGTTAATTTGGGTTATTATTCAATTAAGGTCCCATGGTAGAAAGTTTGGTCGCCCAATTGCGAAACTTGGCCAGTCGTCTGTCGTTTTGGCCTACATTTTACCGGTTTGGTTAATTTTGGGTTATTATTGAATTAAGGTCCCAGGGTAGAAAGTTTGGTCGCCCAATTGCGAAACTTGGCCAGTCGTCTGTCGTTGTTTTTGCCTACATTTTACCGGTTTGGTTAATTTTGGGTTATTATTGAATTAAGGTCCTAGGGTAGAAAGTTTGGTCGCCCAATTGCGAAACTTGGCCAGTCGTCTGTCGTTGTTTTTGGCCTACATTTTACCGGTTTGGTTAATTTTGGGTTATTATTGAATTAAGGTCCCAGGGTAGAAAGTTTGGTCGCCCAATTGCGAAACTTGGCCAGTCGTCTGTCGTTGTTTTTGGCCTACATTTTACCGGTTTGGTTAATTTTGGGTTATTATTGAATTAAGGTCCTGGGGTGGAAAATTTGGTATTCTATACTGGTGTTGGTTAGTACCCCACCCAGCAATTCAGTTTATTTGAAAGTAAAATTTGCGTTTGATCAGTTTGGTTAAGTATTTCTGCCAATTCAGCTCATTTGGCATTGAGCCCAATTGTTGTTTGCATTGAAGATGAGTGCATCTGAATTGAACAAATTTATAAAAAGGAGAAGCGCCTACAAAGGTCTAATTACAAAGGTCATTGCCACTATAGATTCTGCCATAGAGCAAGAGGATTTACGCTTAGTGACTGCGCAGCTTTCCATATTAGAAACTAAAAAGGTTGCTCTAAGTGAGGTGTGTTAAAATTGAGGCTCTTATAGAAGAGGATGAAATAGAAAATAACATAATTTACTTTGAAGAGATTATTGATGATATAATTAAAGTAGGCCTCCGAGCAAAAGAGTTTAGCAACTCAGTACAGTTAGAGACCAGGTCTAATAATGAAACACAACACTCAACAAATGATGTTTGTGAAGTTAAGGTTAACAGATCTGTAGTTCAATTACCGAGGCTTGTACTCAAACCATTTTCTGGGAGTATTCAGGAATGGCAAGGATGGGCAGACAGTTTTCAATCAGCAGTTCATTCTAGTCAAGTGTTAAGTGCCGTGGAGAAGTTTAATTATTTGCAGTCCCTCTTGGAAGGGGAGGCAGCAAAGACTATAGCAGGATTAGCATTAACAGAGGCTAATTATAATGTGGCTTGGGATATATTAAAGAAACGGTTTGGTAAGCCAGAGATCTTAATTAAAAGCCACCTCCGTGCACTTTTAGCTGTACCTCCTGTTAATAATCCTAATAGTGTCAAAGAGTTACGGCAGTTATATGATGAATTTGAAATTAGAACTAGGTCCCTGGACAACTTGGGTATAGGAATGGAAAAGTATGGTATAATGTTGGTTCCTACACTGGAGTCTAAATTGCCTAGCTCAATTTTGCTTGAATTAAGTAGGGGACACTCTGCAGAACATATGTACATCCCCCTTCAGCAGATGTTAAGTCTTTTAGGCACATAATTAGCAAGACGAGAGGGAGTTGAGTTTGCACAGTGGGATGGTAAACAAGGGGACAAAGGCAGGCACAGCACCAAAGTTTCCACAAAAAGGAATAGCCCAGGTACAGTGTCAGCTCTACATGCCTCCTCTGAGAATAAATTAAAGGGAATCAAGGAATGCATATTTTGCGAAGGCAACCACAAGTCATATAAATGTGAGGTGGCTGAGGCCTTACCCTTTGAGGAGAGAAAGGACAGGGTAACTAAGTCCACAGCATGTTTTAAATGTTTTTTGAAAGGTCACAGAGCCAGGTTTTGTAAGTTTAAAATTTTGTGCAAAAAATGTCATGGTAGGCATCAGCCATTATTGTGTGAAAACACTCCTAGTAGGCCTACCCCAGAAGTAGAGACATCAGTGGCACATGCCACTGCTATGCAAGGGAGTAAAAGTAAAGGGGGATTATTGCAAACAACTGCAGCCTTATTAATTGGGAATGAGGGAGAAGCTACTGTAAGAGTGTTGCTTGATAGTGGTAGCCAGTGTAATTTTATTAAGACCAGAATTTCCAGAAAATTGAAGTTTAAAGAACTTAAGAGGGAAAATTTAAGAATTTCTGGGTTTGGGGGTTCCGTTCAAAACCGAACCAAATTTAAGAAGGTAGAAGTTCTGGTTAAGGGGTTGTTACCGCAAAGTCCCACTATCAAGGTCCAAGCTGTAGAGATTGAGGAACTTTGTGCTCCAGTCACTACTTGTTTAGATATGGCATGTGTCCAAGAATTGCAAGTTAAAGGAATTAATTTGGGCAATAATACGTTTGAAGGAACAGAAGATATTAGTCTTTTGATTGGAGCGGACTATTATTGGGACTTCATCACTGGTAATATTGTCCGTACATCTCAAGGCCCAGTAGCTATTGAAAGTAAGCTAGGCTGGATGGATGCTACATGGTAGCTATTGCAATGAAATGGAAATTAAGGCTCTTTTTGTTAAGATTGAGGAGAACAGCCATGGTTTGGAAAGGCATTTGAAAGCATTTTGGGAACTTGAATCCATTGGCATAAAGGACAAACAGGCAAGTACAGTGAACAATGATGTTTTAGAGCAATTTGAAAAAGGGATTGGGTTTAGAGATGGTTGCTATGAAGTTGGCCTCCCGTGGAAGGATTCGCGCAAACCTGGTTCAAACCTTCAGCTAGCTAATCGGAGGTTGGAGACTTCATTGTACAGGCTAAGAAAGAATGAGGAGTTGTTAATTGAATACAATGAGGCCATCCTAAGCTATGTAAGGGAGGGCTATGCTGAAAGGGTGCAAGGTGAGCTGGTGAGCCAGGAGGCACATTATCTGCCACACCATGCAGTGGTACGGCGAGACAAAACTACCACCAAACTGAGGGTAGTTTTTGATGGCTCAGCCAAGGACAAAGGTGGTGTGTCCTTGAATGACTGTTTGGATGCTGGGCCAAATTTAAATGCAGATTTATTTTCCTTGTTACTGAGATTCAGGTTTGGTAGAGTAGCATTGACTGCAGATGTGAAGCAAGCCTTTTTGCGGATAAAGTTAAAACCAGAGGACAGAGATGCAGTAAGGTATCTGTGGGTGGATACGAAAGACTTGTTGGAAAATGAACCTAAGGTTCAAGCCTATAGAATGAAATCAGTGTTGTTTGGCCTCAGCTCTAGTCCATTTCTGTTGGCAGCTACTATGCAGTACCATTTTAAAAAATATTCTGAAGTCTATTCTAACACTATTGAACACATAAGGAAAATTTTTTATGTTGATGATTTGCTGTGTTCCGTGGATAATACAGAAATGGCTAAACAGATATTCATGGAGGCTAGAGCTATAATGAGGGAGGCTGGCATGGAGCTTAGGAAATAGCAGACCAATCATTCTCAATTACAACAGTTTATGAGTCAGTCCTGTGTAGTACCTGATGCAGCAGAAAGTATTGAGGATTCTGGTATTAAGGAGTTGTGGGCAATAGATGCAAAGGTGCTAGGCATTGTTTGGCAGCAAGGAGATGATTTGTTTACCTTCAATGGGAAATCTTTAGTAGAGCTGGCTGCGAATGAGGCAAGGTGGACAAAACGTACAGCTCTTAGTTTGGCTTCAAAGGTCTTTGATCCTCTTGGATTCCTGGCTCCATTTGTGATAAAGTCAAAAATTTGGTTTCAGAGCCTCTGGGAAATTGGACTTGGTTGGGACCAAGAGTTACCTGATCATATGGTGGTAAGGTGGAAATATTGGTTCAAAGAATTGGCACATCTTGGAGACATTGAAATCCCAAGATGGTACTTTGGGGAGTTGAACAATAGTCCAGGCAATTTGGAGCTGCACATCTTTTGTGATGCAAGTGAGGAAGCCTATGCAACTTGTATTTATATAAGAGGCGCATTGCAAGAGGAAGTAAGTTGCAAGTTGGTTGCTGCAAAGAGCAGAGTAGCACCTTCGAAAAGGCTTTCTGTTCCAAGGTTGGAATTGATGGGTGCCGTTATTGCTAGTCGGCTTGCAGTTACAGTGCAAAAGTCTTTGGCCCTCTATGAAATTCCAAGCTATTATTGGACAGACTCCACTGTAGTTTGGCACTGGTTAAGAAGTCAGGCAAGGAAATGGAAACCATTTGTTGCCAATAGGGTGGAGGAAATTCAAGCGCACACAGATCCCAAGCAATGGAAGCATTGTCCAGGCACCCAAAACCCCGCTGATTTACCAACACGAGGAATTTCGGTGAAAGATCTTGCACAGTCAAGTTTGTGGTGGAATGGGCCAGAGTGGCTAAAACTTGGAAGTGAAAACTGGCCTTCTAATCAGCCTATTGTAGGAGAATGCCAGGCTGAAGAAGCATGGGTGAGTGAGGTGAGAAAATGCGCTGTGAACAGTTGTCAAGTTATGCAGCAGGACCCCATATTGAGGCTTGAGGACATTAGCAGTCTGAAAAGATTGTTAAGAGTGACAGCATGGGTATATAGATTTACCAACAATATTAAGGGAGAAACAAGAAGGGAAGGAATTCTGAGAAGTAATGAGATTCAGCAAGCCAGAAAATACTGGGTGGTTATGTGCAGAAGGAAAAATGGTGAAGAGAGGAATTGCTCACCAGCCATCCATTACAGGTTCTACCAACACATTCTGCTCTCAAGGGTTTGGATGTGTTTTTGGATCAGGATTTATTGAGAGTAGGAGGTAGACTACAGTTTTCTGGGCTTCCAGAGGAGAAAAGACATCCAATTTTGCTACCTTCTGGGGGACACTTTGTGGACCTTTTAATCCTGGATACTCATCATAAGCTGTTACATGCTGGAGTTAGAGAAGTGATAATAGAGATCAGACAACAGTTTTGGATTCCCAAAATTAGACAAGTAGTAAAAAAGGTCTTACATAAATGTGTGGTTTGCAAGCGTTGGAGTGCAAAGCCTTATTATGAAAAGGTGGCTCCACTTCCAAGAGAACGGTGTGTCTATACTGCCCCATTTGATGTAGTGGGAGTAGACTTTGCAGGGCCAGTCTATGTGTATGAGCGAGGGGAGTCTAACAAAGGTTATATATGTCTCTTCACCTGTGCTACCACCAGAGCAATCCATTTGGAGTTGGTAAGCAACTTAAGTAGTGATGTATTTCTTTTGGCCTTTAAAAGGTTTGTGAACAGAAGGGGTTTCCCAAATAAAATCATATCGGATAATGCAAAAACCTTCAAAAAGGCTGCAAAGGAACTCCAAGAATTTGGTCCTTGCTAAAAGAGGAAGGATTCCAATCCTACTTTTCACACCAAGGGGTACAGTGGGAGTTTATGTTGAGAGAGCACCATGGTGGGGAGGATTTTGGGAAAGGCTAGTGAGAAGTGTAAAGTGTCCATTAAAGAAACTTTTAGCTAATGCTCATTTGAGCAAAGAAGAATTCTGCACTGTTTTATTTGAAGTAGAAGCAATGGTGAACAGTAGGCCTATCACTTTTGTTTATAACAGTATCCAGGATGCAGAGCCATTGACACCAAATCATTTTCTTTGTGGTAAACGATTAACATCAAGCCCCAGTGTGCCAGAAGACTTGCAGCCTATCCAGAGCACTCAAGGAGAGTTAACTAGACGGTTCAGGTACCTTGAAGAGCTACAAAATCAGTTATGGAAGAGGTGGCAGATGGAATACTTGCCAGAACTCAATTATTACCCATCAGGCAAGGTAAAGGGCTTCAATGCAAATTGTATCAAGGTCGGAGAAGTGGTAATGATTGGGGATGAAAGACCAAGGCAATGCTGGAAGCTTGGCATAATTGAAGAGTTGTTTGTTGGCAAAGACAATTTAGTTAGGTCTGCACTGGTAAAGACTTCAGGAGGAAAGTTAGAGAGACCTATACAAAAACTCTATGCTTTAGAAATCAGCAAAAACACACAGTCAAGATGAAACATTTGAGTTACAGACTCATGGAGAAGGCTTGGCTAACCTTGCAGAAGGTAATGACAACAATGCCTCTTCGGTGGGGAGTGTTAGAAAATCTAGAAGAGGAAGAACCATTGTTGTCCCAAGGCGATATGATGACTAAGCTGATTGATGCAGCATTGCTTGTATATATTAAGTTAAGGTGTATATATATCCATCTCACAATTGTAAGGTTAGTGAAAAATTAACTTAATTTAGAGCTAGCATTTTTTAGCTCTTGTGGCATCATTGTTTGGTCACACTGTTGGCATCATTTTGGGGCGCTGCGCGTCCCTTCTACTCGTTTGTGGGATGTCGTACGTACAGGGTGTGGTCTGATAGAGAGCTCTCTTACAATTCAGTTTGGTTGTTTAGATACAAGATTGTTGCATCGTGCAATAGTCCAGGTTGCGTTGTTGTTGCAAGGTTGAGAAAGAAGACCATAAATAGTACCCTTTTTGTTTGCATTAAATTCATGTAACTAAGGTCTAAGGTAGGCCCGCATCGAGTCAGCAACCCTGAGGTAGGACCTAATAGGATCTCAAATCCGTAAGTTTTAATGTTAGCTTAACTTGGGCTACAGGTAGAACTGGCCCTTTAGAATTTGGCCGTTCTCGCCTCAGCTGGGATTTTGAACCCGATAAATAAATAAAATAACAAGGAGATCAGAACTGCTACTACGGTTGTCTTATCCCTACTCTCTTTGCTGTTGAGAAAAAACTTGAAAGAATTCCTCTATCATCATTGAGATACAGCCACCAATTAGTAGAAGCATTAAGTAGTGGATTCAGAAATCGATTCAAGAAATTCCTGGAATTTGACAGAGATGCCAATATTGCAATTATTGCTGCATTAACAAATCCACACTTCAAGTGCAAGTGGCTCACTATAAGCGAGCGAACAAACAATGAGGCATGTAGAAAAATGGTGCAAAACATGCTGATATCAGCAATTAAAAATGAAAAAGTGACAGATCACCTGAGGAGCCAGCTAAGACAGATGATGGTGCTTATAGCAGTAGCGACGATTTCTTTGAATATGCTCCTGCTCCTGCTCCTGCTGACGTCAAGAAAGAAGACACCACAGCATCAGAGATGGAAGTGTTGAAATACTTCAATGATGACAGCACTGCACTGCAGTCACTTGATGGCTATCCTTCAATTAAAAAGCTCTTCCTCAAGTACAATACTCCACTTCCCTCCTCGGCTCCTGTTGAGCGTCTCTTCAGCTATGCAGGACATATTCATGCCCCTAAGAGAGGAAATCTTTCCGACAGCACGTTCGAAAAATTACTAATGCTAAAAGGAAACCCTAGGCTCCTAGCTACATTTAAAATTTAATTCTATACCTCTCAGCTAGAATATATTTTTGGAAATGTGTTTTATTTTTTTACATCAGCTGCTATTGAAATGTTTCTGTTTACTTCTATGTTTAATTTTGTTATTCAAATAATATTTTTTGTCAAAAATGTCCTGTTATCATTGTCCGTCAGAAATAAACCTCCATTTATCTAAAAACAGTTGCGTTTGTTTTACATACTTTTATACTTGCTTTAATATTCTAATTACGATATACAATTATGATATATGAATTTACCAATGTAACGAGTAACTAAGTAACGACGTTACTGTAACGAGTATCGGTATCGTCTTAAGATATTTTCAAAGTAACGATGTATCGGTATCGCCGGGGTCATTTAAGAGAGTAACGAGTAACGTGCCCATCTTTGTCAGACTATATATCCCTTTATATCTCTCTCTATATTTCCCTTTACCTCTTTATATCTCCCTTTATTTCTCAGTTAAGGTATTTTCTCGAATGTACATATTAAAACAGACAAAGCGTTTGTCCAATATTCAACTCGGGAGATAATTATCAATTTATATCCATCTTACGCAGTGTTCGAAATCGGGCAATGTATTTGAGGTGGGGGCGCAGAATTTGACTCAGACTCACCGTGTCATTCGCGCGTGTAGCCCAACAATATAGGCTTATAACTGAGGATTTACCCATTACGAAGAAAGTAACAGCAGGTGATAGTCCACTGTAATAGTTGTGAAAAGCAAGATTATTACCCCCAAAAATTCAAAATATACTTTGAGTATATTTATGTAAACTAAAAGAAAACTGCAATCAGTACAGTGACATCATGGGAATGATGACATTTGAGATTTGTTAAACCCATTGTAATACATTCCGGTAGTACAATGCGTTATACCATAGCATAGGCCTATTAGAATTATAACTGGCATATACAATTATGTAGATGATAATAGAAGAACAGCTGTTGCTTTATATAAATATATTTATATATACATATAATATATTTATATACAAGGTGTTTCACAACCGGTCTGCCATACTTTGGGGGGTGATATCGAGTGAAAAAATTAACCGTTGCGGAGCTACGGACGTTTTAAGGTGCATGGAAAAAAATAAACGAGAGTATTAATCTGATGTATTTATTGCTACATGTTATGAGATGCACCTTATAAATATTCAAAATGTCCGCCTCGGTTTTCAATGCACAGCCTTGCTCATTCCAAACAAGAGTCCACTGCCTATTGAATCATTTCGGGGGTGTTCTCGTATGTAAGCAGTGGCATCCATAATTATAATCCGACGCAAGTTTTCTCTCTTGTTTGTACTGTGGTCTTGTAGACCATCTCTTTCATAAGGCCCCATAAAAAGAAATCTAACAGGGTTAGGTTCGGAGATCTCGGGGCCACGATATTGGCCAGTGCTGCCATCTATCGAATTACACAAGTAGGGATTTGTTGTTTGCATATCTTGAAACGTCAGTAGCTCCGCAACGGTTGGAAATAGCACCTATGTTGTATTAACTTTTTTACTCGATAACATCCCCAAAGTATGGCAGACTGGTTGTGAAACACCCTTGTATAATATATTTATATGTACATAAATATAAGAGTCGTTTCATATAAATTATAACCTGAAAGTTTTAGATATAGAAAATTAACACTACATATAAATATTTACAGGGTTTTTTGCAGAAACCACTCTGGGTCCCCTTCGACAGCACATTTCCATGGGTCCCATGTAGAGTTGTGGTAGCCAAACTCCCCCCCCCCCCCCCCGACCTCCCCCCCTCTGATTTCGAACCATGAATGTTTACTCGCATTATAAAAGATATTTGAAAAAATTCTGTATACGCACCTCTCCAAAGAGAAAAACCTTATATCTGAGTACCAGTTTTGTTTTAGGGAGGTCCACAAAACAAGCGACGTAATTGTTTTAGGGAAGTCCATAAAACAGGCGACGTAATTGTTTTGGGGAAGTCCATAAAACAGGCGACGTAATTGTTTTAGGGAGGTCTATAAAACAAGCGATGTAATTCCAACCGTCTTAGAGGTATTACAGTATACATATAAAAAACTTTATAATAAAGATTCTTCCGTTCTTTTGCTGATGGACCTCTCAAAAGCCTTCGATACAATCTCCAATAGCATACTTATTATTAGATTGATTCAGTATGGCCAAAGGGATTTTGCATTGAATTACATTAAATCATATCTGCGCAACCGAAGTCAGTATATCAAACAAAGTAACATTATTATCTCCGAATTAAATATTACAAATGGAGTTCCACGAGGAAGCAAGTTTGGTTCCCTACTATTTTTTATCTGTATAAGTGACTTTCGTAACTCTCTCAATAGGAAAAGGTTTCAATATGCAGATGATGCCTACTTGATATACTCAAACAGCAATTTTACATCTCTTAATGAAGTAGTAAATTGAGACATCGTGATAGTATGTGACTACCTGAAAGCCAACAAATTATCCTTAATTAAAAATAAACCAAACTTCAATAACGTACTTCAGTCTTAGTTGTTTCAACAAAAACTATCTTTCCAACAACATAATGACAATATACAGGGTGTTTATAAAGTCCTATTTCAGTGAAAACTTAACAAAGGGTAAATTCAATAACAATATAATGGAAGGCATACATTTAATGAATACTTAAGCATATGATTCTACATGAGCACCGTCTGTCTCTACAGAGTTTTAATCTGTCAGGCTGAGTGTCAGCAGCATTGCGGAACACATTTTAGAGCATGACGGGGGTTATTTTTGTAACTGCTGTTACGATACGAGCACGTAAATCTTGCAGATCAGCAACCCTCATTTGATAGACGTTTGATTTGATAAAGCCCCATACCAAGAAATCCAAGGGCGTTAGGTCAGGAAATCGAGCCGCCCAGGGCCTCTTGCCTCCACGTCCGATCCACCGATTTGAAAATAGCTAAGTTAGGTACTCCCGAACAATATTTGCGTAATGACAAGGTGCCCAATCTTGTTGAAAGACGACGGTGTTTAAAATGCCATCTGAATGAATATGGGGTTCCAGGAATTGCTGAAGTATGTCCAGATAAATAAGCTGCTGTTACGATACGAGCACGTAAATCTTGCAGATCAGCAACCCTCATTTGATAGACATTTGATTTGATAAAGCCCCATACCAAGAAATCCAAGGGCGTTAGGTCAGGAAATCGAGCCGCCCAGGGCCTCTTGCCTCCACGTCCGATCCACCGATTTGGAAATAGCTAAGTTAGGTACTCCCGAACAATATTTGCGTAATGACAAGGTGCCCAATCTTGTTGAAAGACGACGGTGTTTAAAATGCCATCTGAATGAAGCTGGGGTTCCAGGAATTGCTGAAGTATGTCCAGATAAATAAGCCCTGCAACTGTAGCTTCAGCAAAGAAAAAGGGCCCATAAATCTTAGATTTTGTCATACCCAACCAGACAGTAACTTTAGGAGAATCTCGTTCCCATTGATAGAAATAAACGCTTTTCATTGGCCTATATGTGGCAGTTATGGCGATTAAACTTTCCACACGTGTGGAAAGTTGCTTCATCACCGAAGAGAATGTGGTCCATTAAATTTTTATTCTGAATGTGTTCAACAAGATCGGCATACATTGCACTTCGCTTTGGATAATCCTCTTCATGTAAGTCATGAAGCGTCTGACTGTGATAACTTCTCTTCTTCAACGTCGATTTCAAAATTTTGTGGACAGTTGATTTGGGTATCCCGAGTCTACGTGATGTGGTGCGAATTGACATGCTTGGATGTTCATCGATAACATTACGTACCGTATTTACAGCATGCTCAGATTCACTTAATTCCAGATCTTGACTCATCATGAACAGATCCCGTTCTTTTAAATTTATTAAGAAAATCACGAATTGTCTTGTCTGTAGGACCTGGCTTGTGAAATGTTCTTTGAAACCTCTCTAATTTTTTTGCATTTCTTTATTTTAATCCGAAGTGTCATCACCATCACACGTTCTTGTACATTCATTTTCATAGGGTTCTGCAACAAAAATAAATAAATTAACCGTTAATTCAACGAAATAGATAAGGACTTTATAAACACCCTGTATATCATAAACTAAATTCTCGTTTATTTTATGAACAATTAGATTTTCTACCCACAAATACACTTAAAAGGGTATACTTTTCTAGGTCATAGAACAGGTATAAACAACTTGGAAAAGAAAACCTCATTACTAGCTACTCAAGTAAAGGGAGAAAAAAGATCAGAACAGAGGAGGAGAAAGGTAATTGTACTAATTCAAAGGGAAAGACTTGAGAGTAAAAAGTATTGCAAAGAAAAACAACTTGTCACCAAAAGCAAAAAGGTTAGGAAGATACTGTATGTGTGACAGAAAAAAGAGGGGAAACAAAATATGACGTTTGAAGAGAACCCTACAAAACTATTCAGAGAGCTAAGGAATGACCAGATAAATGTAGACAGTACACTTGAAAAAGAACATCTGAAGCAATTCTGGAAAGACATTATGAAAATGAAGTCAGCCATAATGAAAATGCGGAATAGACTTTATAACTGTTATACTTGTTCGCTGTTATAAACCTTTGTAGCAACGAAAAGGTAAGAAACATCACAGGGATGAGCATGGAGAGGATAACATTAAAAGAGGTTGCGGAAAAAGTAAAAGAACAGCAATCGGAAAGCACCAGTCCCAAATATGCTAAAAAATTTCTGGCTAAAAAAGGTAAAAAAATTAAGATGAAAACTGACAAGAAGCTTCAATGAGATCTTATCAGCAGAAGAGGAAGCACTTGAAAAAAGGGAAAACATATTTGCTACAAAAGTTCGAAAAAACCCATAACTCAAATAAATATGGACCAATAACATGCTTACCCACAAAATACAAAATACTGACAGGAATTTTAGCAGAAAGAATGTACAACAATGCAAACAAAAAAATTAATATAATAAACGCAGACTAAGGTTGTAGCAGAAGAACATATGGGACAAAGAACGCCTACACAGCAATAAATAAGCTGCAATGGGACAAAGAACGCCTACACAGCAATAAATAAGCTGCAATGGGACAAGAGAACGCCTACACAGCAATAAATAAGCTGCAATGGGACAAGAGAACGCCTACACAGCAATAAATAAGCTGCAATGGGACAAGAGAACGCCTACACAGCAATAAATAAGCTGCAATGGGACAAGAGAACGCCTACACAGCAAAAATAAGCTGCAATGGGACAAGAGAACGCCTACACAGCAATAAATAAGCTGCAATGGGACAAGAGAACGCCTACACAGCAATAAATAAGCTGCAATGGGACAAGAGAACGCCTACACAGCAATAAATAAGCTGCAATGGGACAAGAGAACGCCTACACAGCAATAAATAAGCTGCAATGGGACAAGAGAACGCCTACACAGCAATAAATAAGCTGCAATGGGACAAGAGAACGCCCACACAGCAATAAATAAGCTGCAATGGGACAAGAGAACGCCCACACAGCAATAAATAAGCTGCAATGGGACAAGAGAACGCCCACACAGCAATAAATAAGCTGCAATGGGACAAGAGAACGCCCACAGCAATAAATAAGCTGCAATGGGACAAGAGAACGCCCACACAGCAATAAATAAGCTGCAATGGACAAGAGAACGCCCACACAGCAATAAATAAGCTGCAATGGGACAAGAGAACACCCACAGCAATAAATAAGCTGCAATGGGACAAGAGAACGCCCACAGCAATAAATAAGCTGCAATGGGACAAGAGAACGCCCACACAGCAATAAATAAGCTGCAATGGGACAAGAGAACGCCCACAGCAATAAATAAGCTGCAATGGGACAAGAGAACGCCACACAGCAATAAATAAGCTGCAATGGGACAAGAGAACGCCCACACACACAGCAATAAATAAGCTGCAATGGGACAAGAGAACGCCCACACAGCAATAAATAAGCTGCAATGGGACAAGAGAACGCCCGCTGACCAATGAAGCCGCTCCAATGGGCCAAGAGAACGCCCGCTGACCAATGAAGCCCGCTCCAATGGGCCAAGAGAACGCCCGCTGACCAATGAAGCCCGCTCCAATGGGCCAAGAGAACGCCCGCTGATCAATGAAGCCCGCTCCAATGGGCCAAGAGAACGCCCGCTGACCAATGAAGCCCGCTCCAATGGGCCAAGAGAACGCCCGCTGACCAATGAAGCCCGCTCCAATGGGCCAAGAGAACGCCCGCTGACCAATGAAGCCCGCTCCAATGGGCCAAGAGAACGCCCGCTGACCAATGAAGCCCGCTCCAATGGGCCAAGAACGCCCGCTGACCAATGAAGCCCGCTCCAATGGGCCAAGAGAACGCCCGCTGACCAATGAAGCCCGCTCCAATGGGCCAAGAGAACGCCCGCTGACAATGAAGCCCGCTCCAATGGGCCAAGAGAACGCCCGCTGACCAATGAAGCCCGCTCCAATGGGCCAAGAGAACGCCCGCTGACCAATGAAGCCCGCTCCAATGGGCCAAGAGAACGCCCGCTGACCAATGAAGCCCGCTCCAATGGGCCAAGAGAACGCCCGCTGACCAATGAAGCCCGCTCCAATGGGCCAAGAGAACGCCCGCTGACCAATGAAGCCCGCTCCAATGGGCCAAGAGAACGCCCGCTGACCAATGAAGCCCGCTCCAATGGGCCAAGAGAAAGCCCGCTGACCAATGAAGCCCGCTCCAATGGGCCAAGAGAAAGCCCCTGACCAATGAAGCCCGCTCCAATGGGCCAAGAGAACGCCCGCTGACCAATGAAGCCCGCTCCAATGGGCCAAGAGAACGCCCGCTGACCAATGAAGCCCGCTCCAATGGGCCAAGAGAACGCCCGCTGACCAATGAAGCCCGCTCCAATGGGCCAAGAGAACGCCCGCTGACCAATGAAGCCCGCTCCAATGGGCCAAGAGAACGCCCGCTGACCAATGAAGCCCGCTCCAATGGGCCAAGAGAACGCCCGCTGACCAATGAAGCCCGCTCCAATGGGCCAAGAGAACGCCCGCTGACCAATGAAGCCCGCTCCAATGGGCCAAGAGAACGCCCGCTGACCAATGAAGCCCGCTCCAATGGGCCAAGAGAACGCCCGCTGACCAATGAAGCCCGCTCCAATGGGCCAAGAGAACGCCCGCTGACCAATGAAGCCCGCTCCAATGGGCCAAGAGAACGCCCGCTGACCAATGAAGCCCGCTCCAATGGGCCAAGAGAACGCCCGCTGACCAATGAAGCCCGCTCCAATGGGCCAAGAGAACGCCCGCTGACCAATGAAGCCCGCTCCAATGGGCCAAGAGAACGCCCGCTGACCAATGAAGCCCGCTCCAATGGGCCAAGAGAACGCCCGCTGACCAATGAAGCCCGCTCCAATGGGCCAAGAGAACGCCCGCTGACAATGAAGCCCGCTCCAATGGGCCAAGAGAACGCCCGCTGACCAATGAAGCCCGCTCCAATGGGCCAAGAGAACGCCCGCTGACCAATGAAGCCCGCTCCAATGGGCCAAGAGAACGCCCGCTGACCAATGAAGCCCGCTCCAATGGGCCAAGAGAACGCCCGCTGACCAATGAAGCCCGCTCCAATGGGCCAAGAGAACGCCCGCTGACCAATGAAGCCCGCTCCAATGGGCCAAGAGAACGCCCGCTGACCAATGAAGCCCGCTCCAATGGGCCAAGAGAACGCCCGCTGACCAATGAAGCCCGCTCCAATGGGCCAAGAGAACGCCCGCTGACCAATGAAGCCCGCTCCAATGGGCCAAGAGAACGCCCGCTGACCAATGAAGCCCGCTCCAATGGGCCAGAGAACGCCCGCTGATCAATGAAGCCAGCTCTAGCGGCGAAAACGCCCGCTGATCAATGAAGCCAGCTCTAGCGGCGAAAACGCCCACTGATCAATGAAGCCAGCTCTAGCGGCGAAAACGCCCACTGATCAATGAAGCAAGCTCTAGCGGCGAAAACGCCCACTGATCAATGAAGCAAGCTCTAGCGGCGAAAACGCCCACTGATCAATGAAGCAAGCTCTAGCGGCGAAAACGCCCACTGATCAATGAAGCAAGCTCTAGCGGCGAAAACGCCCACTGATCAATGAAGCAGCTCTAGCGGCGAAAACGCCCACTGATCAATGAAGCAAGCTCTAGCGGCGAAAACGCCCACTGATCAATGAAGCAAGCTCTAGCGGCGAAAACGCCCACTGATCAATGAAGCAAGCTCTAGCGGCGAAAACGCCCACTGATCAATGAAGCAAGCTCTAGCGGCGAAAACGCCCACTGATCAATGAAGCAAGCTCTAGCGGCGAAAACGCCCACTGATCAATGAAGCAAGCTCTAGCGGCGAAAACGCCCACTGATCAATGAAGCAAGCTCTAGCGGCGAAAACGCCCACTGATCAATGAAGCAAGCTCTAGCGGCGAAAACGCCCACTGATCAATGAAGCAAGCTCTAGCGGCGAAAACGCCCACTGATCAATGAAGCAAGCTCTAGCGGCGAAAACGCCCACTGATCAATGAAGAAATTTGAATGAGACTTTCATTGATTACAAAAATGCATATGACACTCATTATGATAGTGTTTCACATTCGTGGGGAAGTGAGATAATGATATTGTACAAGATTCTCCCTACCATCAGGATCTTCTTGGAGACACCACAAGAATGGAAGGTGAAGTTCAAAAGAGGGATTTATTAGGGAGATTTAATATTTCTCTTCCATTTGTATTGACGCCATCATATTGAGGAGAGGTAGTAGGCGCAAGTCAGAGAATATCATAGTGAATAATTTAGTAATAGAAGAATTATAAATACCTGGAGTGGAAGAATCAGAAAAAGTAGAAAATGACATCATGAAAGAGAAATTACGGAAAGAATACATCAAAATAATAAAACTAAGCTTGAAGTCCCACTTAAATAGTAAAAACAAGATCTTGGCCATAAACTCATTGGCAGTCCCTGTGCTATCATATAGTTCTGGTATAATCAGTTATATTGGCGGCACTAGCCTCCACGTTTCGGGGATGGCCAAATGCAACGCAACCCAAGCTAACCTTAACCCATCTCACCAACAACAAATATCATTGGTTTATCAGGAGTAAGGACAGTTACTGGTATTTCAATGCCTTAACACCTTCGATACTGAGTTCAATTTAAATTTGTTGGACAGAGCAGCAGCCATTATATTTGCAAGGGAGGAGGGGATCCGACTCAAGAAAATTTAAAGTTGTTAAGTTTCATATATTAGGCTGGGCCTAACATTTGTGCTGGCCGCGGCCTGGAGCATGACCTGACGCCATGGCTGGCTTAGACTGTGGTAGTCGCAGCAGGTCTGCTGGGTGTGCAACAGTTCCCTGAAAAAAGGAACAAAGTCTTTCCCTTCCTTACCCCTGCCTCCATTCTCAAATACCTACTTCCTTATCCTACGGACCATGACAAGAATAGCCATGAATAAAAGTGGAAGCTATGATGTAGTACAACAAACAAACAAACAACAAACAAACAAGGCACAGGAGATTTGTGTCGTGACAAAGACAAGACGATTAGGGACAAATCTGACTTCTTCTTCTTCTTCCTCTTCGCCCGTTCCCGCCTCTATGCGGGGTCGGCGTTTCTGACCAGCCTCCTCCACACAGCCCGGTCCTGGGCTTCTTCCTCCGACAAACCCTTCTCCCTCAAATCGTCCCTCACCTTCTCCATCCACCTTCGCTTCGGTCTGCCTCTCTTTCTCCTGCCATGCACCTCCATATTCATCGTTCTCTTACCCACATAATCTTCGTCCCCTCTCATCACATGTCCATACCATTTCAGTCTACTTTCTTGTATCTTCCTCGAGATTTCTCCAACCTTTGTTGTGCCCCTTATCCTTTCATTCCTTACTCTATCCAACCTTGTCACTCCGCACATCCATCTCAGCATTCTCATCTCCGTTACATCTAGTCTTTTCTCATGATCTTTCTTTATAGCCCAAGACTCAGCCCCATACATCATAGCCGGTCTTACCACAGTCTTATACACCTTTCCCTTAACCCTTGCGCCTATTCTTCGGTCACACAACACCCCTGAAACTTTCTTCCAATTTTTCCAACCAGATTGCACTCTGTGTGTTATTTGTGTGTCCAGCTCACCGTCCTCAGCCACTGTCGATCCCAAGTACGTAAACTTACTTACTCTCTTTAACCTCGCTCCCTCAACTAATTTCTGAGTCTTGATTTTCGTAGAACCTCAGGTACTCCGTTTTCTTTCTGCTGATTTTCAACCGTGTCTTCAAAAGCCCTCCTCCAATTTTCTTTCTACTACTTCTCTCCTGTTGCTGCACAGAACAATATCGTCTGCAAAGAGCATACACCAAGGGGATTGATCTTTTATCCCCTGGGCCAACACCCATAATCAAAACAAAAAGGTACGGGCTCAAAGAAGATCCCTGATGTAGACCAACCCTCACGGGGAACCATTCCGTTACACCTACACTACTCCTAACCTGGGTCCTTGCTCCTTCATACATACTTTGCACCAACCTAACGTACTTCTCTGGACAGTGATAATAGTCAACAGTATTTCAGGTCAGAATTGCCAAGTCAAATTACCGAGTGTCACTAGATCCATCCTAAAAGAGCCAAAACTCGCTAGATTAATAAGAAATGTTCTAAAATATTGGAACAAAGATATCCACACAGACACAAGCACTGTAAGTGACCAATGTACGGACTTCAGGTAAATAAAAAAACCGGTAGATATATAGAGAGCACTTTTGTAGGTAACGAAGAAAAAGTGAACTGGTAAGAAAAAGTATATTTTACGTGCAGGGCCGGATTAAGCATTGTTAGGGCCGGGGGCAATGAATATTTTCGGGCCGGTGTCACTAGAAAAACAATTCTTTACCTGATACATCATACATGAGTGATGTGATCAGCTGACTGGGATCGATCAACAGAAAACGAAACAAAGATGTGATTACAGAAAATGTATACTTTGTTCACATAAATGGGATACTAAACTATTTTTGTAGAAGCGGAATCGAATTTTTTTTTCTTCCTCACGGTCGACCAATTATTTCAACGGTAGATGATAGCGTTTACTTAGTTTCTTGGGGTCGGGGGCAAATGCCCCTTTTGCCCCCATTATAATCCGCTACTGTTTACGTGGCCTTTGGAAGGTGCCAAAAGTGGTGTTAGCCCCCACCTTTATCAGCTTTGGGGGCCATGGTCCCTTTGAACTCCCTAGCTCTGCTAATGATCAGTTGAATCCAACAGGAATTTAAGAAACTGGATGGCTATACCTTCCTATACACCAAGACAGGTTGGTGATTAGGGCTAATGCTAACAGACTAAGTCCATAAAAAGAGACAACAGTAGAATTCGCACAATATAGAAAGCAGAACAACGGAAAACAGTCAGATTTGTAACTAACCATGGAACGAAAACTTCAAACAACCTCGCTCTTAAAGGAGGCAGAAGACTACCTAGAAAATGGGGGAATAAGGTTTCAACAGCTTCACGACCTTGAAAATAAACCTCTCATGGAAAAGATAAATATCATAAAAAGAAGGTCCAACAGGAAAATAACAGAAGAAAAGGAGAACTGGGAGGATCATAAATATAGTAAAGTGTAGAAGAAGGAGGTGCTAAACAGAGTATATATGAGGCCCTCCTTGGAAGAAGTGGCTAAGCGACAAAAGTAAAAAAAAACACCAGAAAAACGCAGTTAAGTTGTACTAATTTCAAAGTGACCTAACCTTTGAAGATATTTACGTAACAAGTTATTTCTGGGAACACCTTTTTGGATCACTTTGTACATGTACAATAAGTGTTTTTATGTATATACGAAGTACTTCCCCCATGGGGAATGTTTCCATAGCAATGTATATTTAATATGTTATATAAAAATTATAATTTGTTTATATAATTTATTATAATTTAATATTTATATTGAAATTATTTATTGTAAAAATCAAACGTACAGAAACATGAATTGCCTTAATGTGTAAAAAAATCTTTTACAGAAAAAATTCTTTCCCAGATTTATGTATTGAAGTGTAATGTTTAGAAACTAATAGAATATCATAGTCTGTACTCTGTAGGTCCCCTTTAGCTTTTTAAGTCTCTTGAAAAAATGTTTATAATTATAACTAAAATAGATTTGAACCTGTAAAAGGTGTACACTCGCAAAAGTCAGTTTACGTCTTATAAAACATCTGTTATAATAATGGAAATATATTCGTCTATATACACACCTTTGGTTTGCTTCCGCCCGAATTGTTCATTCTAACGAAGGTCAAGCTTTTCATTCCACCTTAGACCTACAGTTTAACGTGGAATCCGAACCACGCCCCACCAGCAGCAGCAGCCCAGCGTCTTACCACTAGGTCACCCAGGGTACCCATTTATCTACCAACCATTTTCTTTATTGTGTGGAAGGATGAACAGCTGGGTTTTGCTGCGCGCCGCCTGCCGTCACCGGGTCTTGATCCCAAGGTCGATGGATTCTTAGACAGCGACGCTAACCACTACACCACCGAGGTTTTTAAAGAATTGGATATTGAAGAAGTAGAAAAGTGATGGCTTTGGTTTTCCTACAGTTTTTCTTTAGGAAAAAGGAAAATTAATGCAAATACTTCAGCTAATATTAATATTAACCTAAAAAGGGACTCCACCAAATCTCAAATTAATATCTTAATTTGAAAAGTGACGCACTAAAGCTGTTTAATTTCTACCAAACCTTCTCACTTTGGTCCTTTTGAAAAAGACTATCACCCCCTGCCAGGTTGGTGGCATTACCACACATTTCAATGACCCTTGGTGCAGGGCCGGATTTAGGAGTGGGCAAAGTGGGCAGTTGCCCATGGGTCTCCACATCTTGGGGGCCTCCACATATTGATAAGCCATTATCAAAATAGAAAAAACCCGAAACTAGAAAAACCCGATAGATGATCAACAAAAAAACGCGCATCCAATACCACTGTAGTACATAATTATAATCAGTACACAACAAATAGTAATTGGTAAAAGTTTATTATTTTGTTTTTATTACTCTTTTAGGCCTACTCTCACTATAATGGAATACCCGAGTAACCCGAGGCTTTCATTTTTGGCAGAAATGAGTGCAATGGACACACACAAGAGTGCACGATGTTTTGAAAGTGTATGTATGTTAATTATATTATGAATCTTATGGATGACTTCAATTATGTCTTCCCCTAAGGTAGGGGGGGGGGGGGGGGCCTCCACACGTCTAAATCCGGCTCTGCCTTGGTGGTTAAAGGACGTTAAAGGGATCAACCGACCAACAAAGTATTAAATTTCCAGAAGTCTAATTTTTATTATTAAATTTATTACAGTAATTGAGGACCTCCTTAAACAAAGTGGCTAAGCGACAACAGTAAAAAATGTCAGAAAGGGGAGTTAAAAGTTGTACCAAATTTAAAAGTGGAATAAATTTTGAACTTTTGAACATATTTCGATTAAATATTATCAAAAGTTATTCCACTTTCAAATTGGCGCAACTTTTAACTGCGTTTTTGGCGGTATTTACTTTTGTCGCTTAGCCACTTCTTCCTTCTTCATTTATACTCTTCATTACAATTATTGGACGACATTAATATAATTGAACGGTAATAAAAAGAATATTCAACTAAAGTAGTAATTATTAATTAATTAATTAATTAATTAATTATAAGAAGTAAATTACGTTAAAATTTTGTTTCTTGATGCTCCCTAACTACTAATTCAAGATAACCTTTCCATTATAAAGAAGAGATAAAAAGGGTATAGTTTGAAATCGACTTATTCCGTGTGGAAAATAATGGAAACTTTTAAATCGTCAGAAAAATAAATAATATAATTCGAGAAAATAGACCAAATTCTTTCAGGTTTCAACTTTTTTTTTCAACGTGTCTTAACATGTTTGAACGTTGGTTAACCGTAATTGCAGTTAAAATATTGGAAAACGCACGAAATTGGTTAAAATATTGAAACCAGAAATTTTTTTTGACGACTTCCTTTAACAATTCTGGAACGTCACGAAGAGGTTAAGCGTTTTCCGAACATTTTCCTTTTGTCTTTTTAAATTTATTATTTGTTATGGATTTCAAATGTAATTTTAAAGGAATTGACCTTGAACGATGTCACGAGGATTTTCCTGCATGCGGGAGTCCCTCAAGAAGGTAAAGTGTTACCTTTAGTCAAATCTTTTCTGGTGAAGAATATTGAATACCATGCACAGTACCACGATGTATGCAACTTTTAATTCATATCTCTCTCTCTCACATATATATATATATATTATATATATATATAAATAATGATACACAAGACCAGAATAAAATGCAAATATTTGACAGTAAACAATAAAAAAAAAAACATTAAAATAAGGTTAGAAATAAGTTCTTGTTTAAGAGACATTTTTGAGTTATGGACTTAATAAATTTCAGCTCGCGGCGGGGCCGGTCCTATAACGCCGTTTTCAATTTATTCAAAGTTTAAATTTATCAGGTCATCCCATAAGTAATGTCGTTTTTTACGATAGATTAAGTTTAAACTAGTTCTACTCGGTTTAAGCATAAATTTTCCCAAGGTTATATCTAATAGGAGATCTATCGTGTTTCGCTACATACTTTACAGACCTTGACCAATGAAGACGTGTTTTTTGCTTTATGTGAACCCCTCAAACATGGCGGTATCAGAAGTGCATATCAGGCATATAATGCTTTACGAGTTCAAAAAAGGGAATAGTGCTACTGAAGCAACTCGAAATATTCGGGACGTTTATGGCAACGATATTCTGCATGTGAAGAAATGTCAAAAATGGTTTCAAAAGTTTAGGAATGGTGACTGCTGTTTGACAGATGCAGCACGCTCTGGACGCCCTGCTGAGTTTGATGATGACCTGCTGTTAGCCGCACATGAAGAAGACTGTTCAAAAACTGTCGAAGAATTGGCCCAGAAACTCAATTCATCCCCGTCCACCATCCATCGACAATTGCAACAACTCAGGAAAGTGCCTAAGTTAGGAAAATGGGTGCCACATGAATTGTCGGTCGACAATCTAAGGGTGCGGGTAAACATTAGCACAGCTCTTCATTCCCGTGAACTCCAAGATCCGTTTTTGCACTGTTTAGTGACTGGTGATGAAAAGTGGATACCGTACCAGAATGTTAAGCGCCGACGACAGTGGGTTTGTGCCGGAGAACCAGCGACACCACAGCCAAAACCAAATCTTCACCCTCGGAAGGTGTTGCTTAGTGTTTGGTGGGATAAAGGTGGTGTAATACACTTTGAAACCTTACCACACAACCAAACAATCACCGCTCAAGTCTACTGTCAACAACTGGATCGATTGAACACTGCACTAAAAGAAGAGACCTTCTTTGGTTAATCGGAAAGGAATCGTGTTCCACCACGACAACGCACGTCCTCATACCGCTCGGATAACTTCTGCAAAAATTGAGGAGCTTGGGTGGGAAAAACTTCCACATCCTCCAGACCTTGCGCCTTCAGGTTATCATCTCTTCAGGAGTCTGCAAAACTATCTTGACGAGAAACAGTATACTTCTTTAGATGACCTGCACACCAGTCTTTGTACGTTTTTTGCCTCAAAACCGCCTGAATTTTATAAACATGGCATTGAAAAGCTTGTAGGACATTGGCAGGGTGTCACTGATTCCGATGGAAAATATATACAAGATTAAAAAGTTTCAGTCGAGTTTTTTTTTTGTCCTTCAAATTCCGATCTAAAAAACATTACTTATGAGATGACCTGATACTTCAAAGAATTTTTTATATTTAAAAATAAATTAAGGCGAAGTAAACTTTTTTTTTTTTTTTTTAAAGAATTTTCTATGTTTTTGAGCTTTATTTAAAGGATATATATATATATATATATATATAGCTCAGAATGGTCCCCTGAGAAACTTGTTAAACACACCGTGCATGGAACAAGGAACTCTTCTTTGGAATTACAGCCACGATAGTTCGAATAAGTAATGATAAATGACAAATACTATAGTTTTCTTTTCATGATGGAAAGCCCAACGTGGGCACCGGGTACTCGCAAAGAGGCCCCAAAATATAGCTTCCCTCACCAGCTATCTGCAAAGCAGATAGGATCCAGCTTTGGACAGAATCTAGGGTTTACAGCTCACACCTAGCCTACTACATTCAGAACCTCAATATACGCAAGAAACTCGTTGCATTCACGTCGGATTGAATACATCAAATAAAAAGGGGTAACTATTGTATTTGTAGCCAAGTAACCCGGTGCCACACTGGCTTTCCATCATGAAAAGAAGAAACT